>NW_011933294.1:133854-169161 GCF_000187915.1 Pogonomyrmex barbatus | reverse complement strand
ACAAGAAAATTTATCAAGGTTCAAAGCATCACACGAATGGTTAGAAGATTTAAGCTGGCGCATAAAATTGTATCCAGAAAAATCACAAAATTTATAACGAAAAAGACTTTAATATCAAAGAGTGCTTTTGAAATAGAAAGTAATAGATTTATTGAAAATATTAAATAACATATTAAGCGTTATGAAATTAAAAATGTATATAATTCAGATCAAAGTGGTTTTCAATTAGAACCGCATACTGGCTTCTTTGTCACAAAAAGGTGTAAAAAAAGTAGAATCTGCGTAATCAACATCTACAATTACACATAGTTATACAATACAGTCCATTATTTCAGCTGATGATAGATTATTATCTCCTCTTTTTATAGTATTAAAAGAGACTAGTGGGACATTAGATTCAAGAGTACAAGAGACAATGTTTACAGCAAACAATATCTTCGTAATGACATCGAAATATGGGAAACTATCATTTCACTTTGAAATTTGGTTAAAAGAAGTATATTTCTCAAATGTTGGATCAAAATCAGTTTTGTTACTAGACTGTTCATGGACTGGTCATTGTCCTGATATAATTTAAAGAAGTAGAATATGCAGAATATGCAGAAAATATTGTTTTGTTAACTATACTAGCTGGAACAACTGGAAGAATACAACTGTTAGATGTATATGGTTTCCATTTGTGGAAGAATTTTATTAGATATTTTTCAGACACTGTCATGCTTCTAGATCTTGAAGTAAAACTTCATTCAAGAAACGCTATTTTAAAATTACAATCGTTAACCCATAATCAATTTTCATCATTCATAAGATTTACTAACTTATTCAAATATAGTACAAAAGTATAGTAAGCATAGTACAAAAGTGATTATTTAGATATAAACTACTTGAATTTGATACTCCTGTAGATTTCTGTTTTAAAAAACAGTCAAAATCAATATGTGATATCTATGATGAAGTGTCTGTAATTACTTGCGCATAGTGCAAAAAGTCTTTCTATATAACGCATTTCTTTCACGATCACCAATTTTTGCAATATGAATCATAAATATTTATATTGAAATTCATTACTTTTAAAGATGGTGATTATAAAATTATCATGGCTTATTACAGTTTATCAAAAGTATATATATATGTTATTTATGTACTCTAAAATATATAAATATATATAAATATATATAATATATATAATATATATGATATATATAAAATATATAAATAAAATAAAAATAAATAAATTAATTAATATTCTACAGATTGCTTCAAAGAAAAGTCTTCAATCGGTAAAATATCTAGAAAATATTTGAGAAAAATGTACAAAAATTAATTCAAAGACATCACAAAAATCGTGAAGTTAAAATATGAAGGAGCTTTCAAGGTTTTGAGATATTATATAGGTTTTTTTTTACTCTTGTATATAATAAGAGAACAACTAAACCTTAAGCAATTAGTTACAATATAGTCAAAATTAAATAAACGATGTTTCATAAATATAATAATTTGTTTTTTTAATCATATAATAATTTGTTTTTATTATAATTGTAATGTAAATGTAATTTATTATAATCCAAAATATTCAGTATATACATGTTGTAGCCCTACAAATACCTACAACTAGGAATAAAAGTAATCCGCATAACAACAGTAAGTTTCAGAAAACGTCTTTCGAAAGACAGCAGAAGCGCAATATTGCAAAAATGTGATCAGTCTTTCGAAAGACCGAAGAAATGCGCCATACCATTGCGCAAAGCCAATCAGCAAATTCCTCAATTTGCTGATCGAACCGGACGTGAGATTGACCAATACTAATATGAAATCGATCGATGACCGATCAGAATGCATCGATTATTTCTATATAATCGATTATCCGAGGACGGGAACGTGAAGTCAAAATTAGAAGTCGTTCGGAATCGCGCACGATATTAGCCCGATATCACTCGCACGATAGCAAAGCCCGTCACAGTTTCACGCGAACCGCGATATCAGAATCTCGAATATCTTACTCGGTCGTCGCCCGCCCGAATAACGCGAACCGCACCGAGCCGCCCGACGACATTCAAAGCGTGTGTGAAAAATAGAGCAAGTGTAATAGTAACCGATTGTGCCATTGTTAAAATAAAATTAATCAATTTGAAGAAAAGTACGTGATTTCGAGGAGAGCCCTTCACCCATCTTGCTTAAGGTTCTAACTCTTAAGGTTTGACGAACCCAACTATCTCTAATATTAAGGTTGTAATCCATCGGGATACGTTAACATACGTTAACATATCCTCAAAATATTTGACTAATTTTAATAATTTAATAAGAGTTTAGTAATAAACTCATTGCTATTTTATTATTACTTTTAATATTATATTTAATATTACTATTATTATTATAAAACTCTTATTTCAATATTCAATGTACTGTATTGATCTTTCGCGTAATCAGTGCAGTATGAAACGAAATTCATTCAGCGCGAAGAATCGAGCACATGGACGGGTATGGATAGTGTGTATACGTAGACATTCATAATTATTTCTCAAAAATGATATTTCAAAAAATAAATTTATCATATATAGTTGAATTCGTATAAAAACAATCTTTAATTTGGTCATTAAAAAAATTTCAAAATTAAAGATATAGATATGGAATGGTGAGAAAAACTTAAAAAAAAGTTTAAAAAAATCTTTTTTATTTTCTTTATAAAGTACTTTTGAAACGACTTAACTTTTGTATAAAATTTTTTTCTCTATCTAATTTTGACGATAGTCACTTTGAAAGAAAAAAAACCAGTTTTTTTTTTTAAAAAAGAGTTTCACTTCCTTAACATACAGCTCAGTACTTATAAAAAAATACGTGTCTCTTATTTTTGTCTAACATATTCGAAGTTCATTAAAATAAGGGGAGGGACACTCGTGTTCCTTTGTAAGTAAACGGATGAAAATTTGTATGTGTTACTTGTTGTTACCCAAACACTTTAAACATGTTTTTAGAACTAAATTGTAGCATACCATTTAGCCCCTTTCCCCATACATAAATACACAAACACATATACACATAAAATGTTTACACGTAAAATGTGTAAGTAAATCGCATATTATTATTAAAAATTGATTTATTATAAAAGACCGGATCTGAAATCTTTGAAATATTACAAAAATCATGATAAAATACAACATTTCAAACGGTTGTAGCAAAAAACTAGCAATTATTATCTGACCTAAGTTAAGGTCTATATTTTATAATCAAATTTTTTACTTTAGATGAAAATTGGGGACTATCAATGCAATGATCGTGCATTTTGTGCAATACCATCTTTAATCATATAATTTTATACAATAAAATATCTTTTAAAAAATACAAAACATAGTGTAAGAAATAACAATTTTTTATTTTAAAAAAAATTGTCATCAATTTTCATATATATTTATTTCATTAAAAAAAAATTATTAAAAAACAATTGGCCAATTTCTGAGGCTTCAGAAATATATTCTTCCCCCCTCCCCAAAAATAATATTTACCTAATAAGAATTAAATAAATGTCTACTTTTCGTTTATTGAAATATTAATATTGTATTTTAATAACTATACTAATTTAACATATAGTATATCTGACTTTTTTTTATTAGAATTTTTTATTAGAATATATTTTAAAAATTTGTTAACTTTTTTCCTGAAAAATACTTTATAAATTAATAAATATCAAATATATTAGGAACATTTTCCTGTAAGCGATAAATGATTGTAAGCGATCTTTTAAAATAAGAAAGAAGATTCGGAATATTAACAGATAAAGAACCGTCATGATCGTACAGACTAAGACTGTGTTCGTTTTCTTACTGGCAGTACTAAAAATTCATTCTGTTATTAACTGGTAGCGTACTGCAACAACATCTAGTTCCATCAATAATGTCATAAATAGCAACTATATTTGCATTGCGATTATTGTAGCTCACAAGCAGTGGTTGCAGTGCAAATATGGCATCGGACAGTAGAGAAAAGATCGACAAGATACAAACCATGATAGAAACCAGGAAACTATAGACTTGCTTGATATAAAAACAAATAATATAATACATAAAGTAACATTAAACGAAAAAGATGCACGTAAGCAATAATTGGAAAATAAAAGATATGTAATTAATTTATGTACTATTACTTTATATTATAAGAGACAATCTGTATTTTTATTTTGAACTGGGCGGAAATAAGAAATAGCGCTTTTCTATCGAGCAGCATACGCATCGACCTATTCGCGATTGAATGAAACGAGAGTGCTCGCCGGGCGATGCGAGGAGATAGATGAAATATTGTATTTTTAGGGAAATAAAGGAAAAAATCAGCTGACCAAAGGCAGTTTGTTTAAAATTAGATTCCCGCCTTACAGAATTTTTCAGAAGTGAGATAAGAGCAATCTCCGTTTTATTCCCGCTCATAGATTTCAGTGGGTAAAATTCTCGTTTCGCGTGCGACACGTGAATCGTCTTGAATCGCAATCATCTTGAAAAATTCCCATATTCGCATCTTCCGTGGTGCATTAGTATTAGGTGTACAAAAAAGTTCTAAGCTTTTTTTTTGTAAAATTCAATCTTTAGTCAAAAAACAAACAAAAAAATATTAATCAGCGAAATATTCTCCGTTTGCATCAACGACCTTTTGCCATCTTTCGAGTAGCTTGCGAATTCCTTGACGATAGAAGCTCACCGGCTTCGAAGCGATAAAGTCATCAATGCATTTTTGTATCTCTTCTTTCTCACGAAATGTGTATCAGCCAAATGATGCTGCAGCGACCGGAATAGGTAATAATCGGAAGGCGCCATGTCTGGGCTATACGCCGCGTGCGGGAGAAGTTCCCAGCCTAACGCAAAGATATGGTCCTGAGTCGCTTTCGCAACATGTGATCGAGCATTATCATGAAGCAAAATCACTTTACGACGTCCTTGGCCAGTAAATGGCCTCTTTTTTTCTAATGCATCGCTCAAATTGGTCAATTGTTGTTGGTAGCGATCTGCCGTGATTGTTTCACGCGGTTGTAACAACTAGTAATACAATACACCTTTCCAATCCCACCAGATACAGAGCAAAACCTTCTTAGCGTGGATATTGGGCTTTGGCGTCGATGTCGAAGATTGACCAGGGTCAACCCATGATTTTCTACGTTTAGGGTTATCATAAAGAATCCACTTTTCATCACTTGTAATGATTTTGTGCAGAAAATCTTTTTTCCGGAACTTTGAAAGCAAAGTGAGTGCAATGTCACGCCGACGATTTTTGTTGTCTTCGGACAATTCATGCGGAACCCATCTGCCTTCCTTCTGAACCTTTCCCATCGTATGTAAACGTACGGAAATGGTTTGCTGCGTAACGCCAAGCTGTTCTGCAAGCTCCTTTTCAATTTGCGCAGAGTTTATATCCAGCAGTGCTTGCAATTCGTCCGTTTCAATCTTTTGAGGGCGTCCAGTACGCGGTTCATCTTCAAGACTGAAATCTTCTTGGCAAAATTTTTGATATCATCTTTTACATGTAGTATGACTTACAGCGTTCTCTCCATGCAGCACAAATCATTGCAGTGGCTTCAGCATTTTTCTTCAGATGAAATGCGAAGTGGATGGAAAATCAAATATGCTCTTTTGTTATTGCCATCGTGGCAATAACACTACTGATTTTTGAAGTTATGTGCATCAAACGCCAAATCGTATGGCATTTTAAAAGGCCAAATGTCAACGCTTTAAAACCGCAAAAGGGTGGGAAGATATATAAAATTTAAATTGTTATTTCGGTTGTATGAAATCTAAAGCTCAGAACTTTTTTGTACACCTAATATATTCGTTTCGATTTTTCGTTATCAATAATAGTGTCGGTAATCAGATTTGTGTCAGTACATGCTGATGGTATCTTAATTTCTAAAGATCTTAATTTATGGACGATTCCAGCGTTCGTGTTTTTCGAGTGCACCGAGTTAGTACGCCTTTTGAACTTGCCTCACCAAGAAGAGCGTTTGGTCGCCATATTATTAATTCTCCCCGCGGAATTCAATCGCCTGGTGAAACTTTTGGACAACGCGTTGTCTTACAGTCGCAGCGAATACCATCAGTAAAATTTGATCATCAGTTGGACAAAGACTTATTAGATGAGCTGAAAGCCAAGCTCACATTGTGCAATCTTCCAATACAGGAAACGCGTAAACGATGTATAAACTCTCTTTTGAACTACATCGAGAGACACGATCTTTCGGATTTTGGTGAAGATGCTTCGGGCCCTAATTTGGCAATCCATGATTCTCACGATTAGAAACTGTGAACCGCGCAGTTGAAGAGAAAGTAATCACAGCTGCCACTTTTCAACAGGTATTGCAGATGATTTACACAAGAGAGTGTATAATTAGAGAGTGTATAATTCTTATGCAGCATAGAAATGCGAATTATTATCATCCTCAGCGTTCTTTTTCCCTTTTATATCAGTGTGCTGACATGAACAAGTAATAGTGCCTTCTCGCTAAGTCACATTTCTATTGCACAGTCAGTCCAACTATTAGCCACACAAATTCCTTTTGGAGGTACCGAAGAAGAGGATGTAGAAGTGTGAGTACAAAAGATTGATCATGTTGCCAATATCCACAGTGTTAACGATGCAACACTTCTTGTTGCATCCAGCAAACTGATTAAGAATGCCAGAGACTGATTTGACTTGGATAATGAATAATAGTAATAAACGTAGAAGTGTGGGTACAAAAGGTTGATCGTGTCGCAATATATGGACTAATTAATAATTCATGGTTCACATTCAAAAGTGTTATTAAACGTTTTAAAAGATAGAGACGTTCCCTTCCACATGCAAAAATTGAAAACTCGTCGTTGGAATTATCCAAAGGAATTATTCCAAGACTATGCACTTCAAAAATTGAAGTTGATGCACAACATACAAATGTCGGAATGCAACCGAATTCAGTTAATTATCAATGGAATTAATAGTCTTTCCCTCCGAGGAACAGCAGCAGCCTTGGATACTTGTTCGGTCAATGATTTCCTGGAGAGGATGACAAGAATCACGTGGTACTATTTCCAAGAAGCATCACCTCTTCCAGTCAGGAGAGAGAAAAGGGAACCTCCATCATTTCCTTCGAAATTCCGAAAAAGAACCCATCACTGAAGACGACTAAAAAAGTTTGGTGTGCCTATTGCACAGCTAAAGGCCACACGAAGTCCGATTATTATAAACTAAAAAGAAAAGAGCAGGCAACAGCATCGTCTACGCATTGTACACCTAAACCGCCCTTTCCCCTGGAGAAACACAGAGATGTTTCAACGCAAATCAGATGCGTCAGCAATGGAACCAACAAATTTACAGATAAGCAACACAACTATTGAAATAAACTCTCTTAATGGCTGTGCATGTAGTCTTAGTGCACTGATTGAC
Organism: Pogonomyrmex barbatus; assembly: GCF_000187915.1. The sequence continues at coordinate 161,766 of NW_011933294.1, read as the reverse complement.
ATAGGTAGCCCGATCTCATTTATTCTTTCATCTACTTTTAAGATTTTTTTCGGACAAAACTTCCGATTTAATAAACCAGCGGTTGGTAATTATAAGGCTTTAAATAATATGGACATTAATGTCATCAGTCCTCATGTTATCAAATTCGGATTGTCTTTATTGCCGGATCTTGATTTCGAATCAATTTTCAGATAATCGATAATCCTGCTTGGTCGACGTCATTTTGGATCGTGATTTTCTTTTCAAAAATAAACTTTCTTCTTTATAATCCGACTCGTGACAAGAATATAAATAGAAGAGATGAGACTTTTTAATGAAGTAGCTTCAACTGAAGTGCTCGAGGGTGGCAACAATATCTCCCAGAACAATGTATTCAAAATCGATTTTGGTCCTGAAACTGATTTAAAATTAAGCAAAATTGTCGATGAAATAAATAATACTTCCGTTCCTATCATCGAAGATGATTACAGTATTAAAATCGAATTAAAGGATATATACGCTTCACGTCGTTTTGCGCATTCAGAAAATTTACAGATTCAAAAAATTACAGACGATCTCTTAAAACGAAAAATTATCAAACCTAGTAATTCTTCTTACTATGCACGACTCATGCCTGTAAAAAAAAGAATAGCCTTCTCAAACTTTGCGTGAATCTTCGACCACTTAATGACTGCGTCGTGATTTCACCTTCCCCTTAATCGAGGACTATTTAGCTAGACTTGGCGAAAAACGGATATTCACATTAATTGATTTAAAGAACGGTTTCCATTTAATAAAGATCCATTCCGATCATACTAAATATTTGCTTTTGCTACCAAATGGACAATTCGAGTATGTTCGACCTTCCTTTGGCTATTGAAGCTCCTGTTGAATTTCAAAAAAGATTAAATTATATTTTGCAGCTCCTTATTCGTGAGGATAGAATTATTGTATACATGGACATTTTGACCTCCTCCGTAGAAGAAAATTTAAATACTCTGAAAAAGACCATGTTATTGCTCAAACAATACGACTTTACGTTTAACATTAATAAATGTGAGTTTCTCAGAAAATCTGTTGAATATTTAGGATACTTAATTTCGACAGAAAGTATTACTTTAAGCGATCGTCATGTCAAAGTTGTAAAAAGTTATCCGTATCCTACTTCCGTTGTAGAATTACAACGCGCTATGGGATTTTTCAATTATTTTAGAAGATTTATACGACTATGCTAGGAAAGTCAAACCATTGACTAATCTGCTTCGTAAGAATGTAGACTTTGTATTTAATAAAATCGTATAAAAGCATTTGATTATTTAAAGGAAACACTAATATCATATCCAGTCCTAAGACTTTATCAGCTTTCACGCGAAACAGAACTGCATACAGACGCAAGTTCAATTGCTTTAGATGCAATATTAATACAGAAACAGAATAATGACATTTTTACGCAGCACAATCAAGCAACCAATAGTGCTGAGAGTCGCTACCATTCATTTGAGTTGGAAATGTTAGCGATTCTTAAAGCCATTGAAAGATTTTATATTTATCTTTATGGTATAAAATTCAAGGTAATGACGGAGTGCAATGCTCTGGCTTACGCCTTAAAGAAAGCGAGTATTAAGCCACGGATCAATCGCTTTTGCATCTACAGAATTATATTTTTAATATTGAATAAAAAATGAAATAAATGGAATAAATGGAATAAAAAATGGAATAATAAATGGAATGGAATGGAATAAAAAATGTTGCATGTGGATGCGTTAAGCCGAGTATGCGTTGCGTTAGTTACATCCTTGGAGAAAATTACAATATCTGCAATTAGCAGATCCTCAGTTACGCACAATTACTCAAAATTTAGAGAAAACAGATTATGACAAATTTCAATTGATTGAAGGACTTGTATATCAAAAAAATCCAAAACACTCAAAGTTTATAGTACTCGAAGGCATGATTAATAAATTACTACATGTTCATCATGATAATTCTGCGCACTACGGTGCTGACAAGACTCTGCAAGGAATTAATGAGAATTATTGGTTCCCCTCAATGTGGAAGAAAATAAAAAATTATATTGATAATTGTCTAATATAATAGCAAATTGTTCTACCAACGTGAATGAAGGAGAATTGCAAATCACACTGTTGTAGCCGGATTGGGTTACAAGATTGTAATTAGGGAAAGTCAAGTTTGTCTTAGGAGCCTTAGGAGTTAGAACTCCGAATAGGATCGGGTTCTGGTAGGTGGAAGATTCTTCTGGTCAAATATTATTACTCACTTTTGTTAAGTAGCTGATTTATTAGTACGACTTCTTGATGTTTCATATGAATTTCGCTATTACTGATAATGACTGGCCGTGACAAAGTACAACTGCCCTGTTACGTATTGTATAATGACTGCCCGCTCTCGGTGATTTAGCAATCGTTTTTATAGTATTCTAGTAGTGTCGCGTTATAATTCTAAATCGGACTATATATGGTCAAACGGCACGCAAATTTCTCGTTCGCGCTTTGCTTTGGAATTTGCAGACTTACTTTTGCACTTCCGGCCGGCGTTTCCGTAGCACTGGCTATTCCGAGATTTGAGAATCATGAGAATAAGATATAATATGATAAATAATAGCATAAATAATGTAGGAAGCAATTCGGGCTACAACAACATCAACTTCAAACATCCTCTTTCATATCACGCATGTCGATCATTTAGGTTCCCTTTCGAATCTTCTAATGGCATGAAATATGTTTTGGAATTAATAGATTCATTTACATGCTTTACATTCACATGCTATTCACGGTAAAGACCACTTCTTCGCGTGAAGTAATTGAACATTTAACCCTATTTAATATTTAGCCCCGTTATTTAATTTTGGAAATCCTAACAAAGTGGTATCTGACCGAGATACTGCGTTTACTTCTATTAAATTTGCAGATTTCCCTCAGGTACGTGGTATTAAACACCAGCAAATAGCTGTAGCAGCTCCATGGATTAATGGCCTTATAAAACGAGTTAACCGATTTATAAAATTTTTCTTTAAAAATGTAAAAGGAAAAATTATAGATTGGCTAGATCAATTATCTACCATTTAATATGTGATAAACAATATTCATCATTCGGCAACCAAAAGCACTTCAAACTTTTGTTAGGATATGATCAGCGCAACCACACTAATTCGAAACGTGTCGACTTTTTAACTAGTTTATTTAAGACTGATTTACATTATGAAAGTGATCATGATACTAGTCGTCAATTAACAATAAATATTACGAATAAGCCAAAGGAGTATAACAAGATCTATTATGATTGATATATGATGATGAAAGACATAAAGCGCCAACTAAATACAAGCCAGATGATTATGTTTTGATCTGAGATACCATAATAAGTAATAAATAACTGTAACCCAGCGAAGATAAAAAATTCAAATCTGCATATAAGAGACCTTACATGGTCAGTAAAGCGTTAAATAAAAATAGATGTGATTATATGAATTGTAAGAATTAGACGACCGTAAGTGGTCATGAAAGAGATTCGCAATATAAACAGCTAACAGTGAGGAGCCGTCGTGGTCGTGCAGACTAAGTGTCGGATTGGTAGACGAGGGATCCCGAGTTCAAATCCAGTCGGTCTCCGTTAATTTTTTCCGAATCTAAGATATCTTTCATCTCAGAAGTGAGATTCAGCCCATGTTACCTCAAAGAGGATACAGCCTATGTTACCTGACAAGGAGAATTCAGTCGATTTTGTGTGTGTCGTTTGTACATTATTATTCAAAAGTGGAAAAAAGTCGGGGAGTTAAAATACTCCAATGTCGTTGTCGATCGTTCAAAAAAAAGTGAACGAATTCGGGAGCAGAAGCTCCAAGTTTCGGATAAAATTCCAGTAAAGACTCGGTACATTCGGGACGAATGTAATGCCAGAATGGCTGAGCTGTAAGAATTAGACGACCGTAAGTGGTCATGAAAGAGATTCGGAATATAAACAGCTAACAGAGAGGAGCCGTCGTAGTCGTGCAGACTAAGTGTCGGATTAGTAGACGAGGGATCCCGAGTTCAAATCCAGTCGGTCTCCGTTAATTTTTTCCGAATCTAATAAATATCTTTCAGAATATTTCCGGTTTCAATATCTCATTCAGACCATACAATTCAATCTTATTTATCTCCGGATAGGATTAAGCCATGAGTCAAACCGGTGATATTCTGACCATCCTTGTTATTTCTCTCCCCCGATTTCTTTTGGAGAACGAACGAAAACTATGATTAAAGCAATATGATTCATTCTATATCTTTGTTATTTACTGTTTGCGTATACTTATCTTTATAATATTTTATCTATTTTCTTATGTTACTTTGTCAAAAACCTGAAATAACTAACCTAGTTTTTTGACACCTAAGTTTGCATATTATAGTTTGCGTTAAAACTTTTAAGTTTCTAAGTTTCTTAAGTTCCTTTTTATTTAGATTTAGTTCGATTTATCTAGATTTATGTTAATTCGACTTTATTGCTTAGTGAGATAAGCGTTGTAACTTTCCATTGAAATTTATACAGTATGTTATTTTCTTTTTGTCATAACGATCGACATTCGAGACGAATATTTTATGCAGAATAACCGAGCTCTAAGAAATAACCTATTTTTATTTTGAATCTGGGCGGGAATAAGAAATAGCGCTTTCCTACCGAGTATGCATCGACCTACTCGCGCGCGATTGGATGAAATGAAAGTGCTCGCCGGGCGATACGAGAAGACAGACGAAGTACTGTGTTTTTGGGGAAATAAAGGAAAGAATCAACTGGCCAAAGACGGTTTGTTTAAAATTAGATTCTCGCCTTACATTTTCCGGAATTTTTCAGAAGTGGGAGAAGAACAATCTCTGTTTTATTCCCGCTCATAGATTTCAGTAGGTAAGATTCTCGTTTCGCGTGCGACACGTGAACAGATCGTGCGCAATCATCAACGCAATATTCGGAATAGTCCGCCAAACTTAAGAAGTTGGAACTCTGAGTAGGATCAAAGGAATAGAGGGTCCTCTTGAAATCACTAACACACACTTTCCTTTATAATTTGATTGATTTATTTTAACAAGAACACAAACACGTGATATTACACTGTTATTTTTCTCACATACGATTAAACGTCGTCGGATGGCTCGGCGCGTCTCGCGTTACTCTGGCGGCCGACGACCGAGTGTGACACTTGAGATGCTGATAATACGATTCGCGTGAACTTCGCGACGGGATTTGGTAATATCTCGCGCAACTTTTATAATTTTGATTCCGAACGACTTATAATTTCGACTCCGTCCTACTCCGCCTTGTGTAGCCGATTATATAGATTGGTCGATTAGCATTCTGATCGGTTGCGTCGATTGATCGCGTGATATTGATTGATCAATATCACGCTCGATTCGATCAGCAAATTGAGGAATTTGCTGATAGACTTTTCGCAATATTCTCGCGCGATGCGTTTCTGCGGTCTTTCGCAATTTTGGCGATCACGCATTTGTGTTGTCTTTCGAAAGACTTTTTCCGAAATTCGTGCGGACTACTTTTGTTGCCATGCCACTACTTTTATTATTAGTTATATTAGATCTGGCTACAATATCCCCCCCTCCGTTAGTAAAAGAAAACGGAAGTACGAGGTTTTCGCTTTTACAAAAATTTCATTCCGATACATTTTTTGTTATAATCGTTTGTTTAGAATCACGTACTTTCGCTTCTTCTAAGGCGTGATCTATAGTACGTAATTCACTATTTCTACTTAGCTCTACTAATATTTGTTTAGTAGTGTTTTGTTGTTTTTTTTTTTCATTTACAATTATTATTGTTATGATAGCGATAGTTATTATTAATATGCTGCTTATTGATAAGCTATACAAAATATTTTTGTAAAAAGAGGAAATATCTCATTAATGTTTATTTCATTATTCATTTTGTTTAATTTCTTTGTTAATTCTCTCAGGTCTGTCAGATCTTGTACAACTTTTAATTTAATTTTTTCCGCTTTGTTCGCCTTGAGGGTTTCGCTCAGTATTATAATGTTATAATCTGCTAGATAAATTTTTATTTCATTTTCATGTTTGGTAATTTTTGATTTTATTATCGCGTCCGCTGTAACTATTTTACAGTTATTTGATAAAGTTATTTTTCCTGTATTTGTGATTTTTTTCGCAGTTCTTTATTATTTTTACATGAAATTGTAATAGTTTGTTTCGCTGGTATAGAATATAACCAAAAGTGTGAATTACTTAAGGCTATCTATATGCTATTTTTTATTGATATATATTTAATTTTACAATTTTTATAACGGTTATCGGTTTCTATATATATATATCTATTTTGCATAGTGAGTCGGTCTTAACATTGCAGGAAAATTTGTTCACACAAATAGTTTGCATTTACTTCTTTACATTGTCTTAACTTTTCGTGAATCAGTCTTGCGTACATGTGTCTATCAGTATCTAAGGCAATAGGTTGTTGATTTCTATTAATGCAGACATGTTTTGCTTATGTGATACTGGTAGCGGTATTATGTTTAGTATTTCGTATATTGGAAATGAAATTAACGGGAAATGTAGGATTGTATAAACGTCTGTTTTGTCACAGTGCGCGCTCATCGTCATTATTTTTTTCATCGTACTCCAATCCTCTTCCTTTTAAATGGGAAATATAATCCTTGAGGTATTTGTGGTGTTGCTTCTTTAAGGTTTTCTATTATCTCTTCTAGTGGTATTAGTCGCAGGTGTAATATTCCATTTTTTATCGCAGTTAGATATTCTAGTGTATCTTTCGCGTATTGTGTCAATTCGTCAAGTATTGCGTTGGTAATTATAAAATGTTCCTTTATGTTTTCGCTACTTATTTCCGCTGTTATTGTCGTGTTTAATTTTTGATTGCATCAGCTAAAACGTTTTCGTTATTTTGGATTATTTTTTCATGATTGTTTATATGCGCTATCGTCGCGTTTATAATTTTAATTTGATTTTTTATTATGTGCTTTGTTGTTTGTTATGTAGAATATTTAATTGTTCATTGATTAATTTTCTGTTTTCATTGTCCATTGTTCCATTGTTTCCAAATAATGTCTTGGCAACAGTTCCTATTCCATCTATCAGTCCTCGTTTCGTTTTCGTATTTTGTGTTTTATACAGAGAGTTTATTCTTTCGTTAAATATTTTAATCGCTGGTAGTTATTTTCAATTATGTTATTATAGTTGTGACCCTTTGTTTGTAAGTTGTAGCATAGTGCATACGTTTTGTGTTTTAAGAATGTATTCTTCTATTTGCTCTGTTCGTTTTTCGATTGATGAAATATCTATTCTTATAATTATTTTCCAGAATGAATCGATTATGTTCAGTTTTCCTATTTCCTCGAAGTATAGCCCGAAGTTTGAAGTTCTCTACTTCAAATGGTAATTTCTCTTCTCCTTCCATAGCTCCATTGATTATCCATATCTTTATTCTGCAATGTTAAAATAAAATTTCTTATTCTTCATGAATAGTTTGCGGTATTCAAAGTCGGCGTATATTTTCTGACACAGTGTTACTTTATTCTTATTTCGCTTTCTTACTTAAAAAAATTCTCCTTTGGACCTGTTGAGCTTGCTTTTTATAACGTTTATCATTTCTCCTGGTGTCTTTTTTAGCGGTTACCTTTGCTGATCTATCTTTTTTATTATATCGATGTTAGATATTCCATGTGAATCTTCTAATATTTCATCTTTTTGCGATGAGTTTTCTGATTGCATCTCATCAGTTGTCGAGACGTCTTCCTCGCATCGACATGGGCTCTTGTAAGAATTCTAAGCGCGACGCGTCACTGCCGGTATTTGATGATGATGCCGCGGCGGAAGCGTTCAATGATGACGGATTTGACATTGTGATTCCCGAAGTGGATGATGCAGAATTAGACGAATTCCTCAGTGCCCCTGCCGCTCGAGTGTATTTTCGCCGTATCCGCAAATGGATGTGGATCATTCGCAATTTTTATAACGATGGAATGTTTCAAGTAGACGAAGATTCCATCTGGTATATGCCCCATGATCCAGATGCTCAACCCGTTGAGCTTCCATGATCCCTCGAGCTGTATGAGTTGTTGTGCAGCATGCCACAAGAAAATTTAAATGACGGTGAGGACAATATGGAAGATGACTCGGCGGCCAATCCTGCGGAGGCGAGGGGCCTAATGTTGTAGATGGGTTGTCTATAGTGTAATGTAGTTTGTAGTGTAATATACTAGTTGTTAGTTTGTGGTAGTCTATAATGTTGTCTTGGGAACTATTAACTGTATGCGGATTTGCTGAGATTCTTTTGTTGATAAGTCCCACTGTTTTTATTTTTATAATTTTTATATTATGCACTTTTATTTTATCCTTTTTTAATTTTCGACGAACGCTTTGATTCAGTTCGCGTGTACATTTATTGTTCGGCAGCCCATTTTTATTTTATAATTTACGTCGCTCGTTTTCTCTAGAATTACATAGGGTCCGATCCATAACGCGTCTAATTTTTTAGATCGCTCATCGAACTGTTTTGTCATGCAATAGGATTTTGTCTTCCACTTCGAGTGTGCGTATTTTTATTTTTCTGTCGTAGTTTTCCTTTGCTTTTTGTTTTTCCTCTTTGATGCTTTCTTTCACTATTTGATTCGCGACTCATATCCTTTCGCGGAGTTCTTGCGCATAGTCATCGTACGTGTACGTTGATTTGAGTGAGCTAGTTAGGGTAGCGGTGCTTGGTGCCCGTAAACCAGTTTGAACGGCGTGAAACTCGTAACGGTGTCGTGTTATACGTAAACATCACATACGATATCCACTCATCCCAGTCTATCTAGTCGTCATTAATATATATGTCGTAAATATTCAATTAATGTCCGGTGTGATCTTTCAAGTGCTCCGTTTGCTTCTGGATGGTAGGCCGTTGTTTATAATTTTTGTATTTTTAATAATTTACATGTATTTTTAAATAATTCGCTGGTGAAGTTTGTTCCTTGATCGGTCAAGATTTTATCTGGGATTTCATATTCTAATATGATTTTATATAATATGATTTTTGTCACAAACTCTAGCTATTGTTGTCGCCTCTTGATTTTGTACCAGTATTCCTTTGCTAAATTTTGTTAAGCTGTCCTGAAATGTAATAATATATATTTAATATATATTAATATATATTTGTTTCCCATTATCACAGGCAAAGGTCCTACGATATTTAACGCGCATTTTTCAAATGATTTGTTGGTGTATCTGTTAGTATTAAAGGTGCTTTAGCGCATCTGTGCAATTTATTTTTCTGGCAATGTTCACATTTTGAGATGTATTGTTCAACATCTCGTTTTAATCCTGGCCAGTTGTAGTGTAATCGTATTCTATTTATTGTCCGTTCAACGCCCTGGTGTCCTCCTACAGGTGCGTCATGGTACTCGTATAATATTTGTTTCTTATCTTTTTCCTCGTATTGTTTGTCTGACGCGGCGTCGTCAGTCTGTTGTTCTTTCATTATTACTGCCATGTTATGGTTTAATGCGTCGGCATTAGCGTTGGCTTTCCCAGCTTTATGTACTATCTCGTAATCGTATTCCTCTAGTTTCTCCATCTGATTAAACGCGAATCGAGATCTGTTATGTTGAATAACTATATTAAAGATTTATGGTCGGTAATTATTTTGAATTTTGTTCCGTATAAGTAGGGTCTGAAATGCTTTACTACTCATACTATTGCGAGTAATTCTTTTTCAGTTGTATTATAATTTTGTTCCGCTTGTGATAATACGCGGCTGGCGTACGCGACGAGTCGGTCCTGACCTCGCCTTGCGATAAGACGGCTCCTATTGCATAATCCGATGCATCCGTAGTTAGGAGGAATTCTCTCGTAAAGTCGGGATATTTCAATATCGGTGTCCTCGTTAATTTATTCTTTAGCGTATCAAATGCATTTTGCTGTGTTTCGGTCCACTCAAATTTCTCTCCCTTTTTTGTAAGTTTTGTTAATGGCTTTGCAATTCGTGAGAAATCTTCGATCAATTTTTTGTAGTATCTGGCTAGTTCAATGAATGATTGCACGTTTTTACCTTTTTGGGCGTAGGAAAGTTTTTTACGGCGTGCAATTTTGATGGATCTAGCGAAATTCTATTTTCGGTAATTATATGTCCTAAATAGACTACTTCTTTTCGCAATAAGAATTCGCGCTTGTTTGGTTGGAGCTTTAGATTGTTCTCTTTTAGTCTTTGAAGAACCAATTTTAATCTTTTGTTGTTGTTCTGTAAAGCTAGGACCGTATATTACAATGTCATCGAGATATACTAAACATTTAATTCCTTGCCTCGTTAAAATTGAATTCATTAAGCGTTGGAAGATTGCAGATGCGTTTTTTAAACCAAACGGCATTCTATTAAATTCGTAATGACCGTATGGCGTAGAGAATGCAGTTTTATTTTTATCTCGCTCCGCCATTGGTATGTAGTGATAACCTGATGCGAGATCTAATGTTGTGAAATACTTCGCGTACTTGCTCAGCTGATCAAGTATATCTGTTATGTTGGGCAACGGGAATGAATCTCCGAGATCATTCAATTTTCTGAAATCAACCACAATTCGTAATTTTGTTTTACCCGAAGCGTCTGTCTTTTTTGGCACGATTAATAGTGGTGCGTTCCATTGGCTGATACTCGGTCTGATAATTTCCTGCTTTAGCATTTCTCGAATTTGTTTGTTTACCTCATCTTTATGGTTTCTTATGCTTTTCTAAAACAGTAAGGTAAACAGTAAGGTACATTTACGGGTGACGAATCTTCGTACCGCTATTTCGTGCTTAATTTTTATTGTGCACGTAGTGTGTCTCCTTCTAGGTGAAACACGTCATTATATTCATGACATAATTCTAGTACAGATTTTTGCTCTTCTTCATTTAAATTCTCTATGCGTAAAGAATTATTTATTTGTTTTTCTCGAGAGATTAAGTTTGTATTTTTACTTCTTGTCTGTATTGCGTTCACAGATTCTTGTGTTATCTTTTCTTGTATATCTTTTCTAATGTTACTTGTGATACCTGAACGATTTTTTCTTCTTCTGTAATATTTAGTATACTGATTGGACAACAGTAAAAATTCAGAAAAAATTTGTGTAAATCGTGGTTCGACTAGGTAATTGTGTAATGTAATTGTGTAATTTCGCGATTCGACTAGGCAACATCCAATAAAAATTCCAGGTATCATTTCCTCTGGTTTCATCAATCCGATTATGTTTTGATTAGTCGTGACTTGCACGATTGTTTCACTGCACGGCCCTAAAGTTACGCGCCTGTATGGGTAAAGCTTGAAATTCGTGTTTTTAAATTGCACAGAATTTGTTTTGGGTCGAACGCAGTTATATATTGCCAAATGAAATCTGCTCCTAGGATCGCGTCGTATTCCATTGGCGCATTATCTCGCACTATGTATACCGGGCGTCGTATCTTTTTTCGCGACAGTTGAACCATATATGTTTTGGCCAATGTTATTATCTCATGTGCTGTTATGCCTGTTAACTTAATTTTTTCCTCGTAGATTAGGACGTGATCTAATAAGTGTTTAAATTTTATTATCGTTGCTGATGCGCCCGTATCAAATAGGAAATTTATTTTTCTACCTTTGGCTTCTGCAATCGGTAATGTGATCGCGTTTAGTCCGGTGTTGACGAGCGATGTCCCCTTGACGTGTGCCACGCGGGACGCGGGACGCGGTGATTTACTTTCTCCGGTTTCGCTCTTTTATTTTTAAAATTCTTCGCGCGATTTTCTCTTCGCGAATTCAAAAAAATTTTTACTGTTGTTTTCTGGTTTTCCATTCAGTGTCCAACATTCTTGGTGCAAATGTCCTATCTTTTTGCAGTAGCTACACTGTTTTTCGATTATATTTATTCGTCGTAGTTGTCCTTAAGGTATATCTATTTGCGAAACGGCTAGTCCTGTAATCGCGCCCGTAATGACCGATTTTTCCGCATTTATCGCAACGCGAACTTTAATTGCGTTTTAAATATTGGCCGATTTCGATATGCGAGTTCGAATGCTAGATCCTCGCGTTTTCTCTTCCGCGCTTGTTTCCGTGATCGCTTCTTGTAACATCTTATAACGTTGCGATCGTACGATTAATTTAATGTCTTCGTGTAATCCGTTTTGGCAATTGTAAAGCGCCTGCTCTTTTATATTTTCTAAGATCGCGCGTTGCTGCTCGACTGTATAGTTTCTGCCTTCTTCCATGGATAAAACTCCATAGCTATGTTATCTATTCTACCGAATTCTTGCGCGCTTTCGTTTGGTTTCTGTTTGAGCGAATTAAACTCGAATTGCAAGTGTGCGGTACTTCGTTTGTTATTCTTTTTCCAATTCTCGCTTTAATTGCTCGAAATTCACTATATCTCGCGTACGGAAATCCATCATGGCCTTGCCTTTGAATTTGGTGCAAAGGATGGCCTTCAATAAAGATTCTTCATCCGCAGGGTATATTTTTTATAGCGTACGTGCTTGCGTTTAGAAATTCGTACACGCGTGATGTGCCGTCGATCTCTGATCATGTTATGCGTCTTTCAATATTAGAAATGCCAGTGCGTTTCCCGGTTGATTTCGTATGTCCTGATACAAACGTCCGTAAGTTAAATTTAATGGGTGCAGCAGAAAATCTTGAGATACTCTCGTTCGTTCACCCATAGGTAATTGTGCCTGCCGGCTTAATCCGTTCACTTGTATGCGGAGATCGCATATTTCGTCCATTAATTCACGAAGCATGATATTATCGGGCTGTGCGTCAATTATGACGGCGGTTTGTTTGATTTTCTTGTGGTCCGTGTCTATCAACTGAATGCCGTAGCAAGATTTCATTGTCGATTTCGTTCTGTGGCGGGTGAGTGGGCCATTTCATTTATCAATGATTGATATATGTTAAAAGAGTCAAATAGGCTTCGTCTCGTAAATTTGTTGTGTGTTTGTTGTATGTGTGTGTCAATGTGGGAGTCGTGTGTCGTTTAGTGCGAGCAAGCTATAATTCTTTTCGTGGTACGGAAATTCGCGCTTATAACGTAAACGTCTTCGTCACTTTCGTATCTTAATACACGGCGCACGTTGTCGCGTATTTCCTTTAGCGCGTTTCTTGCGGAGATAGTGTGCGGAAATTCTACGGAGTTGTCTGTTGGACCAAGTTGCATACGCTAGGCTGTCCTTCACACGGACATTCACTTTACAAAGTATGGCTTTTCTGACTTACATTAGAAGACAGATCGGATACGCTCGCATGGTCGCTACTTGTGCTAGCGTGTCAGTTGACTGCGCTGGTAGTACTGCCGGTAGTAGTGTCGGTGAAGCGTCCTCGATGCCTAGTGTCAGCGATGACTGGCTCTCGGTGTTCGTCGACTCTCCGGTCGTTACTCCGCTGAACACTTGTTGTCATAGGTCGACACTCTGCTGACTTTACACTACACTGACACAGTTTCATGGACAGCTTATTTTTTGACGGGGCCTTTTCTGTCTGTTCCGCCTGTTTTCTACAGGTTTTGTATTTTCGGCTTATAGGAAATTTGATTCTTCTGCCTGCAGCTTTTAACCTATTACTGCAAGTCTTATTTTGTTTTGCAAAAATTTTTCTCCTCTCTTCTGCCCGTAATGCAGTGCGTCAGGGCTTACTCTTTCGATTCTGCTGGCTTGGTCAACGATCGTATGATCCTCTCAAATTGTTGCTCTTGGGGGGATAATCATGGTTTTGACAATCCGCTGCCACCAAAATGTTGTATCCTGGCTGGGCTACAACGTTAATATTCGGGATAGTCGGGTCCGCCAAGCCTAAAGAGTTGGAACTCTGAACAGGATCAAAAAGGAATAGAGGGATCTTTTTGAAATCACTACTAACACACACTTTCCTTTAATTTGATTGATTTATTTTAACAAGAACACAAACACATGATATTACTGTTATTTTTCCTGTTATTTACCTATTATTTTTCTCACACACGATTAAGTGTCATCGAGCGCGTCTCGCGTTATTCTGGCGGTCGACGACCGAGTGTGACACCTGAGATGCTGATACGGCTCGCGTGAACTTCGCGACGGGATTCGGTAATATCTCGCGCAACTTATAATTTTGATCCGAACGACTTATAATTTCGACTCCATCTTACTCTGCCTTGTATAGCCGATTATATAGACTGGTCGATGCCCGATTAGCATTCTGATCGGTTGCGTCGATTGATCGCGTGATATTGATTGATCAATATCATGCTCGGTTCGATCAGTAAATTGAGAAATTTGCTGATAGGCTTTTCACAATATTCTCGCGCGATGCGATCTTTTGAAAGACTGATCGCAATTTTGACGATCACACATTTGTGTCGTCTTTCGAAAGATTTTTTCCGAAATTCATACGGACTACTTTTGTTGCCATGCGGACTACTTTTATTATTAATTGTATCTGACTACAACATCATGATCGATGAATTTTTGGAAACATATTTTTTAAGAATTCTTCAGAATTCTTTCAGAATCGCTACTAGTATCAATTAACTATCTGTCATAGCTATACATATTAATATCGTAATTGTCTTATTCATTACATCTATTTTCATTTTTTATTGCACTATTTTCATACACCGATTTTTTTATCCGTTTTTTAATAACTTAAGTGATTACTGAAATTACTGCGGAAAAGTGTTTGTTTATACACTATATATAATATTTACGCTGGCAGTAGAGAAAGTAATTTCCGAACATGATAGTATACTATTATGACGTCATTTTGGTAGTACTGCCAATAAAAAACGGACACAACCTAATATCAATGGGTGATAAATGAAAGTTCTCAAGTTCGAGCCCGGTAGATTTCGTTTAATTTTTTCGAATTTCAGACTACATTCCTATCACTACATCTCCACATCAATCAAACATTAAAAAAAGTTCATATGAAAATGCGTCTAGAAACGCTTAATTTTTTAGAAGAAATTTTTTTGTTTAACGTTATTGAACAATTAATGGAATATAAAAAAGTAATATAAAAAAGTAAACATTTAAACAGTTTTTAACACTAAAATCTAGAAACGCTTAGTTTTAGAATTATTAAGAGATTTTCTAATCTTTTTTTTAAATCTTTAAGATTAAGATTTAGGATTGGGAATTTTTTTAACAACTTTTTTACCGTTACTGATTCTGAAAAGTAATTCATTACAGTTAGCCTTAAAAAGGAACAATTCGTTATTTTTTCCGTTACTTTTTTAAGAGGTTAGGCCTAATCAGAAATTTTGAAAAAAATCGATTTTTAAAAACGATATTTTTTGAAATATATGATGTTAAAAATATTCCCTAAAAAATTCAAGTTAATCTATTTTATTTTTATAGAGATCTTGAATCCCTCAAATGCTCCGCGCAGATATAGCGGTAGCTGCACTAGAAACAAATCGTCTCTTTCTACCTGTCTGATCATCTATCACATTGTTACAAACAAGCGGTAATCTACTCGTCATTGCCTCCCGAGTATTAATTTTTAAAGAGAAAATCATTCTCTACTGAGGGGATGTTGTTTGAAGAGTATGAGAGCTATGTAGCAGAGACGTTCTTTCACGTTATCTTTGTCAATAGATTGTTCTTGCTGAGTTAATAAAATTCTTTTTAAATTGATTTATGCGTGTGAGTGCAGAGTGAAATTATGCGAGAGATCATCGCAAGCAATATGTTGCTAAAGTATATACTGTGTTAATACTTGTATTAATAGATACGGAAGGTCTTGTACAACATTATAATAGCAAATTTGACGAACTTTCAGACCAACGTACAAGAAACATATATAACGCGATATATAAGCAACATATGAGCTCATGTGATCTGGTTAGAACTGTATATCAGGTGTATGCATAAGTTTTTTCCGGTTTTTAATAAAAAAAGACACGTAATTTTCAAGGGAAATTAATTTTTTTTATTCAAAATATTGGCCATCGGCTTCTATTATATACATTTCGCCCATCTTTCAGGTAATTTATGAATACCATGCCAGAAAAACTACTTGTCATTTGCGGCAAACCATTCGTTGAGCCATTTTCCAACTTCCTCGAAATTGCTTGAAGTGCTGCTCTGCGAGCGCGTGCCCCATTGATGCGAAGAAGTGATAGTCAGATGGCGCCAGGTCTGGGGAGTACGGCGGTTGCGGAAGGATGTCCCATCCAAGCGATTTCAAGATGTCTTTCACTGGTTTTGCTGTGTGAGACGGCGCATTGTCGTGTAACAAAATCACTTTGCCATGTCTTCTGGCCCATTCCGGTCATCTTTCGATTAATGCGTGGTTTAAATTAATCATTTGTTGGCGATAACGTTGTGTATTAACGGTTTCGCCGGGTTTCAAGAGTTCATAATACACAATACCGCTCTGGTCCCACCAGATACAGAGCATGGTCTTCTTGCCGAAGCGATTTGGCCTTGGTGTTGATGGACCGGCTTCGCCAGGTGAAAACCACGATTTTTTCCGCTTCGGGTTTTCAAAATAAATCCATTTTTCGTCACCCGTCACAATTCGATACAAAAATGATTTCCTTTCGTGGCGTTGAAGCAGCATTTCACAAGTGACTTTGCGATTTTCCATTTGACGTTCATTCAAATCGTGGGACCCATTTACCGAGTTTATTGATCTTTCCCATTGCTCGTAAACGTCTGCTGATTATTTCTTGTGATACATGTAATGCTTCTGCTAATTGCCGTTGAGTTTGAGTTGGGTCATCATCCAATAACTCCTGCAATTGCTCGTCTTCGCATTTTTGTGGTCTACCAGAGCGCTCACTGTCTTTCACCTTGAAATCACCACTTTTAAATTGTCGAAACCATGTCTCACATATTCTAATCGATGGAGCGTGTTCACCATATGTTTCTACCAGCAAATGATGACTTTCAACAGCCTTTTTCTTTTGATTAAATAAAAAAAGCAATGCGTGCCGCAAATGTTCTTTTTCAGGCACAAAACTCGACATGATCACTGATAAAACAAAGACGCTAGTTTTTGGCGGACTCAACTTGTGTGTGTTTGTAGTTTTAAATGTCAGACGAACAAAATGATGTATGTGTCAAATTAATACGCTGCGTACTTTTCGCTGGCGACATCTCTTAGTTAAACCGGAAAAAACTTATGCATACACCTGGTACATAAAACCATGTCATAGCAGATCCAACTGGAGTCATGGTGCACTTGGCAACGTTTTCAAAATAGAGAATTGACTTTATTTAAACACGACTATAAATCTGTATTTCTTTTTTACTATAATTAAGCTTATTTATGAAGAACCTAATAAAGATTTTATTATCAAATTGTGTTCAATTTCACTTAGAATAGACAAGAATTATAATCAACTGATCTGTAAAATCAGGTCGAAAAATTCCAAATAGTTCAATTATTATCGAATTAACCACACATTACTATCTGCGTATTTTATAAGAATTCAAGAATATTATTAAAGATGCTATATATTATGATCTATGGGAGCAACGATCTAAACGCTCACCGATATATAGAAAGAGAAAATGTTGAGTGCATGAAGATATCTAACTGTCACACACAAGAAAATACCTGAAAGAGAAGAATGTATCAGCAACATCAAATTAATGTTTTAGAAACATTAGCTGTAGTAGAAGACTATATAAGTCTGGAATAAATGAGTGTACGTTAAAAAATAAAATAAAATTTTTAATTTAGTGTAAACTGTACTTGAAATTTTGAACATTTTTCTCAAAACTATATCTTCATAATCGGTGAGCAAGATATCTCAAAAATCGCCACATCAATTTATCTCAAACTTTGTATACGTCTTTTAGATTGCAATATATTAAAATCTAATCCTTAATCAAAGAGTTTCTTTTTCTACTTTCTATATTACGAATAAAAGATGTTCGATGTTTTTACGAAAATCGATATTTTAATTTCGAACAGTCACCATTTTGTCACAATTCAATTTTTCAGAACATTGACCGATTAAAGACCAAATAAACTCATATATTAACAATCTTTTTGAATTTTTTATTTTAGATGGTTTCGAACATCAGCGCTCACCGCAAAACATTAGACAAAAGAAAATGTTTGTTTTCCGAACATCGGCTATAATTGTGTTATAAATTAATATTTTTGCAAAAAAATTAAAAAACATTGTTAAAATAAAGCTTTTTTAAATACAACAACTTTTATATAAGATTTTGCATACACTTTATAAAAAAAAATCGAGAAAATTCGTTTTTTTCGACCTTCTAATTAGGGATAACCACTTAATATTAAAATGAGAATAGATTAAATAAAAAATTTATTTTTTTATTATTTGTTGAAACAATCAATAAAAACAATAAAATTCTTATCTTAAATTTGCAAAACTACAAAAAATTTAAAAAAGAAGATAAATCAAAAATATAAATAATTATTTGAGCCAAATTTAAATGACAATACTAAATATATTTGAATAAATATTACTGTTTGCAAAAAAATTTATATTTGTAACGCAACCGTTTTGATCTTCAATGTGGTCATACAGTTCAAAAGTCAATTAATAAGATACACAATTAGATCGAAACAAATTGAAATGCTGTTGCTCTTGTGATATATCATATTCAGTTAATATAAATTAGAAGCATCTTATCATCGAAATATAAAAACTAAACAAGAAGAAAGTATAATGGTGCATTTTCAATGTATCATTCCGCAGCCGTCCAGTGATGTCCGACCGATGATCCATCGAGCAAAAGCGCTTTGCGCCATTTTAATCTTTATTAATTTAGGCTCGCAATTAATTGCGAGACGGCCGCATATTGTTTGCGTGGAACACAACCCACACCGCCGAGCTCGGACGAAGACCGCCGAGCGCTCATAAAGACAAGACTCACTTTCGATTGCGAACACAACAGTATTTCCGAGTATTTCCGGAGTTCCACGAAAATCTCCGGAAACAAAAAAGCGCTGATCTCATTAGAGTGGCGGCGGCGGCTTAATTACCGTTTACGATCCGACCCGAATCGCTTCGAATCCGCCCGAATATCGGATCGTGACGGTATAAAAGGCCATTCTCCTCTCTATCAAGCCAAATCTTCCTTAGATCGAGACTCGCTCCCACAAGTCGATTCGCGCTCCGCTCTTAGAGACAAAGCTGAGAAACCGAGGCGAGGAAAATCCGCCGCCGTCAGAAAATTCCCGACAAGTTACGTCTTCCTCTTCCATCGCTTTCCGCAACTGCAAGGAAGATCATGAGTTGAGGTGTTCCCTGCTGCAGGTAACCGGCATCCAGTTGTTCAATTTATATTCGATCCTTCAAAACCCGCTCAGAAAATAAGGGCATCGTTGAAGTGAGGGCATTCCGTCACCGCCGGGGATTCCCGGCTGCGCACTCCTCCTTTCGCGGGTGCATCCAAGAAATCAGAGTGCACTCGCTAATTTCTCTGCCATAAAACACCGGCCATATTTATGCATTGCGATCCGAGTCGTGATAGGTCATTGTTATTTCGATAAGTCCGCCGATAAAAACCGCCCAGTCGCGAATAACACGTAATAACACATAAATAACAATAGCCACATGATCTACTCGTCGTTGCTAAGCAATCGCGTCCGTGACAATTCACGACCGCCAGTGCCAGTATCAAAGATGTGCGAAAACATCGCGGCCGTAATTATCCGTTCCGATTCCGATCGCTACCGCTACCTGGTGAACTCAGCGCGTCGCGGACAAACCAAAGCCCATTGTAATTATATCCACCGGGTGACGAAATCGACATCAAAGCGAATACATTGTGTAATCACTCCGTGAAACAAACGTTTATGTTAATATTAATCATTTTTTTCTTTATATTTCATTTGTTACAAAATCTAAAATCACTACACAAATCAAATCTCAGTAATTATTTCAGTGAACCGAACCCGTCGCGATCGGCGAGCTATCCTGCGCTTGAAATAAAAACACCCGACGGGGGAAAAACTAGTCCATTTTAAGAGTCATAATCCTAAGTTCAATCAAGTTGATAAAATTGTTTTTTTAACGGTTGAATCAGGAATGTCATAAATATATCTAATAACAAAAAGATAATAACAAAAATTAATTAATTAATTAAAACTAAGATCACATTAAACTCTGCCTTATGCCGATATGAGCCCATCGCCTAGCAAAGGATAAAAAAGCCATATTGCGCTGCGTCTCGCGAGGGTCTATCGGTCGGTGTCGCGCGCGGCAGCCACGGTCTTGACTGGGACGCCCCCATAGATGTGCTGGACACGCCGCGGTATATATTCGCCAGCTTAAGAATCGGGAGGTGACATCACTAGGACTATTACCCTTATCAGGGGAGAGGAGCGACAGCGGGTCGTCGTGTGCTGGATTATCCAGTTATACGACCCAGCTGTCGCAAGCGTCCAGACAGTGGAGACCATTCGGCCCTGCTTCGAGAACTGATTGGGCAGAGCTTACGGGGGATTGTCCTTCCGTTTGATGCAGGTGCTAACCGGCCCGGTTGTTTTGGCCGATACCTGCACCGGAAGGAATCGGAAGAGAGCGTACGACACAGTGCTAGTACTGTGCGACGGGCGAGGACACTGCGCAACACACGTTTGAGATGTGTCAAACTTGGGAGGACGAGCGCGGTGCCCTCGTTCTAATACTGGATGGGAATCTCTCGCTGCTGACGGTCATCACAGCCATGGTCGGCAGCGAGGAGATGGAAGAGAGTCTCCTCCTTCTGTGAGAAGATTATATCGGAGGAGGTCGATCGTCGCAATAAGGTAGCGGGGATGCCAGGCGCCAATACGGGTGACGCCAAGTGCACTCCCTAGCGAATGATTAACCTCACGGGAGAGGAGGAACCGCCTCTTCCCCCTCTGTCGGATAATGAGGGTGGGGCTCGGCCATATCAAAAGGCGGGGCCTGGCCATATCAAAAGGCGGGGCCTGGCCATATCAAAAGGCGGGGCCCGACCATATCAAAAGGCTGGGCCCAGAAAGAACCCCAGAGAAGGGCGGAGAGAGAGGGCTGCAACAGTAGGCCCCACTGATATATAACCTCACTCCCCTCACATGCGACGGGAAAGACTACCTCATCGCAGGATAGAAAGGAAGGTGTGAGTCTGGTGCCTATCCCTCTCCGCCTCGCCTCCCCTCCGGAAAGAAGAGAGGCCCGATACAATCAGCTGAGGAGATGGGTGGGGGAAACCAACTCTCCCACCCGGGAAGTGCGCGGACTCCGCACAGGCGCGGGACGATCAGGAAGTATACCGCAGGTATTTCCCGCAGGTATTTCCCATCCTAGATATGTGCTCGAAGTCGGCACCCATAGGATTTTAGTGAGTAGGGGGACATTA
Source organism: Pogonomyrmex barbatus (assembly GCF_000187915.1). The sequence continues at coordinate 140,485 of NW_011933294.1, read as the reverse complement.
CTCTTAAGGCCCGAGTCCCACATTCTCCTGGTGAGCTAAAACGCTCAGAAGGTCAATGTACAATATTTCCCCACGTTTAAAAAAAAAAAGTCACATTAATCTCTAAATCCGATGTACACTCGTGGACAAGATTGCAACACGTTTTTTTTTAATAAGTTTAGGAATGCACGATTAAATTTAAAATGCGAATCATTGTCATCGTTCATGCGCAATGAATGATTATAATGTTACTAAACTTGCATATATATTATGTAACATAAATTTAAATGATAAGTTTCCACGAGAAATCTATAATAAATAAAATGTGTATCAAATTCATTAAATATAAGCTTAATAGTAATAATATCATATTACAATAAATTTTTTAACTTATCTTTAATTTAATTCAATATATGAGTGAAGATTAATCATAGAATCATATTGTTACGCTAGCGGCGAATTCACTCGCGAATCGCGTTATATGGGTAAGCCGCGCGCGAAATGACAACTCTCTTATAAAAACTTGAAAACTTTATTAATAACGAAGCAATTACAACACTGCAGATACATGTCCATCCGCCTCTCTGCAAAACAACAACTTGACAACCGTTTCACAACCGCATCGGCAAGGAACGATCTTCAAATTAGTATCGGTGTAAGGGCCGCGCCGAGCGGAACACCGCTCGGTCATAACAATATTATATCCGGTAAAAGTATTACAAGAGAAATGACATATAATTGTATAATAAAATCAATAGATATAGTAATTATATTATGTAACACAATTAAGTAAAAGAATGCCAAAAATAATCGAGACCAGATCTTGATGCTTAATAAATATTTGTATATAAATTTTTCAATCCTGCACGTCATTATTACGGGACTTTCTTACTAAAATTTTGTCATATTGAATGTGTAATATTTCGTGTTGCAATATTTTCACATTTTAATTTAGGAAAAATTATATGCATTTTTATAAGCATGAATTAATTTGGATTAATTTAATTCTTTCTTCGTGCACAATTTCTAATTCTTTAATACAATATAGCTAGATATTTTTCTCAATTTCTTTCTAAATTTAATTTTGCAAATATACCATTAAGATGATTCGTCATATTGTATTTTGTCGAAATATTATTTCAAATTTAATTACGCAACAATTATCAACGTTTTTACATAATTTATTGGTTTTGATAATAATTTATTTAAGTGTTTCTTGTGTGTCAATAAATTTTGCATTCTTATCAATAAACCAAACAAGAAACTTTGAATCTTGATAAAGAAAATTCTATATACAATATAATATAACGTAATATAATACAATATAGTATAACGTAACATAATACAATATGACATAACATAATGTATATATTGTTACGACCGAGGTGTTCCGCTCAACGCTACCTTCATAACGATTTCCAACCCTTGACGCGGTCGTCAAACGATTGTCAAGCGTTGTTTTGGCGAGAGAATCATCGACGCGGCGCGCGAGTTTGAGCCAGCGAATTCTTATTTAATTGTGAAAGCTCTTGTTATTGCTCCCATGCTTAGTGCATAATAAAGTGTGTTTCTTTTCTAAACTGTCTCTTCCTTTCTTTGCGCGAGTAAACCGGCCGCGAATGTGACTGATTTTTGGGGGCTCATCTAGGATATGAAAAACATGGCGGAGCTTCAAGCGGAATTGAAATGAAAGGAAACAATGACGGAGGAAGAACAGGAAGGAACATCGAGGAGACGGGTTGTCTCGGCTAGGAAGAGAGCTTGTGTGCAAACAGAAGAACCGGAAACGACTTCGAGCCTGGAGATGGTCCGAATGACTATTGAGGAGCTTTGCCTTCTTAGAGCGGAAGAGCAGGGAGGATCGGTGCGGCAGTCCGAGGAACATGAACTCCATACCAGACCAGTCAAATCCAATTTTAAGTCTCGGTCTCGGTTTAAAATTAAAGCCCGATATATACGACGGGAGTGTTCCTTTGTGAGAATTTTTATCTCAATTTGAATTGATTGCTCGGGCAAATAGATGAGGAAATTCGGAGAAAGTGGTCATATTGGCTTCCTGTTTGACAGGGAAGACGCGTTCAATTTTAGAGGGGGAATGGAATTAGAAAATTTGCAATATAACGAATTAGTCTCTAGATTAGAGTTACGTTTTGAGGAAAAACTTTCGGCACAAAATTATTACATGCAGTTTATAAATCGGAAGCAGAAATTTTGGGAAGATTTGGCTGCGCTTGGCTTGGACTTGGAACGTTTGTCTCGTTTAGCCTATCCGGAGTGCTTTCCTGGACAGGATAAAATTGCGTGCTCGCAATTTATTGTCGCGTCGGCAGATGGTTTTATTAAGCAGACTCTTCAAATGGAAGGACATACATCTTTGAGAGTCGCTGTGAAAAGAGCTATAGGGGTAAAAATTATTAAAGAAAATAATTTTCCCAAATTTCAGGAGAGAAATCGAAAGGAAAAAATTAGTTTTGAAGTCAGGCATGAACGGAACTTTTTGAACAAAGGAAAATTTTTCGCACGTGATTACAAGCAAAATCGCAGGAAATTTATTAATTTTCACAATAAACAAAAAGAAACTTCCGAAAAGAAGAACCAATGAATGCTGGCAATGTGGAGCTAAGGGACACTTCCGAACGGAATGCCCTTCATTAATTAATTCAGGGAAGGGAAACTCGAGCTCGCCGAGTAACGGTGCAACGCAGGGCTCGGCGCGGAAATGTAATACCGCAAGGGAAAGGAATTTTTCTTTCGGGAATTTAAGTAGGAAATTTTTGTTTTCAAGGAAGGTTAGACGATCAAAATTGTGTTTTCAAAATTGATATGGGCTCAGATGTTTCGATTCTAAATAAAAGGTTGGTTAGGCCGGGAAGGCAACAGTTTTGGATAGGGAATAGAAAACTGAAATATCCAAGAAGTTCCCATTGATTTTAAAACAAATATAAAAGTCGAGTTAGGGAAATTTTCCTTAGAATTCCGATGTATGTGGCGGAAATTGAGGATGAATGCATCTTGGGAGCAGATTTTCTTGTTAAAGTCAGACAGAATAGGATCTTTAATTCGCTTTTTAGTAATGACGATTCTAGAAAAGAGAGAAATCTATTTTGTTTTCGTATTAGTCTCCCAGAAAGGAAAATTCCTGAATTTTTATTAAATTTCTTCAATAGGAATTCGGTAGGGTTAAATGATTTACAAAAGAAAAGTTTTTCTGAATTTCTCGAGGAGTTTCAGGATATCTTTTCGGAAAATATTGTAACGAGAAATTGCTCGGTAATAGAGCACTCAATTTCTGTAGGAAAATCAAGCCCTATTAAGCAGATTCCTATGTATTCTCTACAAATGCGAGATGAGATGGAGAAAATTCTTGAAGAGATAAAACAGCAAAGGGTGAGGAATCCTTAAGTTTCACTGCGGTTATGGTGAAGAAGAAAGACGGGAAGGTTCTGTGTGGATTACAGAAAGCTCAATGCAATCACTGAGAAGAATTGTTACCCATTGCCAAGAATTGATGATCTTCTTGATCGATTATCAGAAAATTCTTGGTTTTCCACATTGGATTTGAAAAGCACTGGCAGGTGAAGCTTCGTCTAGAAGATAAGGAAAAAACGGCATTCTCAATAGATAACGGTTTGTGGCAATTTATTGATGCCATTTGGATTATGTAATGCCCCGGCGACTTTTGAGAAATTAATGGAAAAGGTTCTTCATCAGATATTAAATAAAATCTGTTTGGTTTATTTAGATGATGTTGTGATTTTCAGTAAAATCTTTGAAGAGATGTTGGCTAATTTACGGGAAGTTTTCCTTCGTCTCAGGACAGCAAATTTACAAATAAATTCAAAGAAATGTTACCTGTTTGGAAGGAAAGTTAAATATTTAAGACATGAAGTCTCGGAATAAGGAATCTCTACTGACTCTGAAAAATAGCTTCCGTACAGGAATAGCCTGTTCCGCGGAATAAGAAGTAAGTTCGTAGTTTTTTGAGGTTATGCTCCTATTATAGGAAATTTGTTAGAGGATTTTCGTAAATTGCAAAACCCCTATTTTTCTTAACGGAGAAACAGTGTAGGTTTGTTTGGGATGAACATTGTCAGGAGGCATTTGAAAAGCTTAAGCGAAGTTTGATTTCTTCCCCTGTCTTATCCTTTCTAATTGAGAATAGGAAATCGAATACAGGAAAATTCATTTTAAATACTGACACCTCGAATCATGGCATTGGTGCTGTTTTATCCCAAATTCAAAAAGGAAAGGAGAGAGTAATTGCTTATTTTAATAAGGTGTTAAGTAAAACCGAAAGAAATTATAGTGTAACTCGAAGAGAGTTGTTAGCAATAGTTGACTCTTTGAAAAGTTTTCACTATTTATATGGACGAAAATTCTTAATAAGAACTGACCATATTTCTCTCCATGTTTGGTTGATGTCTTTTAGGGAACTGGAAGATCAGTTGGCCCGCTGGTTGGAACGTCTTCAGCAATATAATTTCGAAATTTCTCATTGAGCAGGGAAATCGCATGGGAACGTTGATTATCAAGATGCTCTTGTGCGAAAGGTGACTGCAATTATTGCGCCAGAGTGGAAAGAAAAGAGGAAGAAAACAAAGGGGAATATTTAAGAAGGATAGTTTTAGAGGGAAGAGAATCGAAGGATTGGCAGTCAGCGCAGTTAGAAGAGTCTTCGATTGTTGAAATTCTTCGGAGTAAGGAAATAGATAAACGCCCTCTTCGACATAAGATTATTTCCGAGAAAGCTTCTTCGAAAATTTATTGGTCTCAATAGGATTCTTTGGTTATTAAGGATGGAGTTCTTTGTAGGAGATAGGAGTCTCTTGATTTGAAAACTGTTATTCTTCAAATTGTTGTTCCTCATAAAATGATGCAACAGGTTTTGAAGGAGACTCATGATTCTCCTACAGGGGGACATTTTGGAGTAAATAAACTCTTGAAAAGATTCGGAAGCGTTTCTTTTGGGCGACATGCAAACAAAATATAGAACATTGGATCTGTAAAGTTTGTGTAGTTAAAAAAGGTTTTACTGGAAAGGAAAAATCTGCTTTTTGGATTTATAATGTAGGTGCTCCCTTTGAGAGGGTGCAGATAGTTGTGTTAGGTCCCTTACCAGTTTCTTCTTCCGAGAATAAATATTTATTAGTAGTTACTGATTGTTTCTCAAAATGAGTGGAAATTTTTCCACTGAGAAATATCAAAACTTGTGGTAGAAGTCTTTATAAGTCAGATAGTATCTAGACATAGAGTGCCATTGGATCAAGGAAGAAATTTCGAATGTGAATGTTTCAGGAGTTATGTCGAATTTTAGGAATAAAGAAAACTCGCACTACTTCTCTTCATCAACCATAATCTAATGGTCAGGTAGAACAACATCAGACTTTGTTAAATTATTTGTCTAAATTTGTTTCGGAAAACCAGAGAAATTGGGATCGTTGGGTCTTTTTAGGATTATTAGTTTACAGATCTTCTAAGCATGAGGTCACAGGTTTTTACTCCTGCAGAATTGAATTTGGGTAGAGAATTAAAATTGCCGTTAAATCTTCTTCGTAGTTGTCCTTCTGAAACCAGTAATGTTCCCCAAGAAAAAGGATATTCATTTAGATTGAGGGAGAGAATGATTCATATTCATAATGTTGCGAGTCAACGTATGAATTTAAGGTCGCAAAGGATAAAAATGAATTACGATCGGAAGGATAGGCGACTATATTTTGTGCCTGGCCAGAAAATTTGGTTTTATAATCCTCAAAGAATGCGAAATAGAGCTCCCAAGTTGCAAAATAGTTGAGAAGGACCTTATGAGGTGGTTAGAAAAATAAACAATGTAATTTATTCGAAAAACGAAAAGTTTTTCATAAAAATAAAGTAGTACATTTGTAAAAAAAGATATGTACATATTTCATTTTTTGGGAGGGAATAATTAATTTAAAAAAAAAGTTCTTTAAGTAGATACTGTTTATGTTTATGTTTCTTATTTGAGGTTTGTTGGCATTTAAGAGGAAGATCTTTTACTATCTGCCCGAACATCCGGCTAAGGAAATCCTTTTTTTAAGAAGTCCGCCTCGTCCTTGGTTTTTTTGAACCATGGTTTTTCCGAGGGACTTAGGGCAAATGCCGAGGCGGGGATGTCCGTAAGGACGAAAGGATCCACGGAAGTCCCTCCCCCCCTCGCTTATCCAAAAATTCAAGAAAGAGGTGCGCAAAACACAAAAAGCATCACAGAAAAAGAAAGAAGAGGGAAGATGACCTCGCAGCGGCATGGAACTTCCAGGAAGGGTGAAGTTTGGGATTGGTTCAGCGCTCGGTAACCCGCAGCAGCAACTCGGGGTAGAGCAGGAAGCCGACAGATTCCCTGAGATCTTCACTATGGAAGAAGAAGCCAACTTTTCTGCGGAGTTCCCTGAAATTGTCGAGACAATTTCGAAGAAGAGGGGGATAGTGTTACGATCGAGCGGTTCCGCTCGATGCTACTCTCATAACGATTTCCAACCTGAAGATTATTCCTTGCCGACGCGGTCGTCAAGCGGTTGTCAAGCATTTTGGCGAGAGAGTCGTCGGCGTGACACGCGAGTTTGAATCATGTCGCGGCGAATTCTTATTTAATTGTGAAAGCTCTTGTTATTGCTCCCGTGCTTAGTGCATAATAAAG
>NW_011933294.1:112039-122449 GCF_000187915.1 Pogonomyrmex barbatus | reverse complement strand
CGAACGCATCAACGCACCACCATCGACTCTGTCAAGCCGAATAGCGCAAGAATAGTGCTGTAGGGTACGGTACGGTATGGACAAGGGCTTACTACAAATGTTTTGAAGCATTTTTTTTTATTGGTGCATTAGTAAAATTCTTTGTTTTGATTGGACAATCAAACACTTCGAAGCATTTGTAGTGTTACATTGACTGTAGCCATTTTTAAATCTTTAGATTTAAAATGATTTCAATTAAATTTCGATATTTAACATTTTTTTTATTTAATATTTTGTTAATATAATCGAAATGATTAATTTTTTGTTGTTTGCAACAAAATATGCAAAAATATGCAAACAAATAAATAAGAAATAATAAATTATTTTGCAAATATGCAAAAAAATAAATAAGAAATAATACATCATATAATAAACAATTTTATTAATTCTTAAATTTTGAAAGCTATTTTATTAATTAAATTATGAATCAATCGCCTATTATTTAAGTTAATTGAAATTTGGAATCATTCATAAGATTATTTGGATTAAATTCAAAGTAATTTAATTAACAAATTAACTCATCAAATATTATTTTGTTATATTTTTAACAAAGAATTTTTTTAATATCTTTTTTAACAAAGAATTATTAATCTTTTCTTGTTTATCTATAACAAAATTTACGTTAAAAACAAATTATAACTTAACTAGTTAATTAATTGTTCATTAAAATTTTTGCTATAAACAATTTTGTTCATTAATTGTCAATTAAATTAATCAAAGTTTGCTCAAAATGATCTTTAAAGCAATTTCGATAAAACTTTGATTAACTTAGAATCACTTTTACCAATTCCGATTAATTTAATCAACCAATTATTTTATTGGATTTATAGAAGAATTGATTGTGATTGGCCAATTTCTTAAGTCTTACGTCTTACAATCTCATTGTAGACACCGCTTAGTGTCGGTCCACCATAGGTGATTTAAGCTTTAAGAAGTAGGAAATTGACCAATTATAATCTAAGATGAAAAGAATAATCGACTATGATTGATCAATTTCTTACGGCTTAAAGATTAAATACTTATTGTGGACCGACACTATTGTGGACCGACACTTGCAGTTACTAGTCTAATTTCCACTGATGTCTTAATTCGCTTCTAATCTCGACGTAGAACCAGATTTGAATCGATGGAAATTGCGCTCATTTCAATCCACAAATCCGCTTCGATCCACAAATCTTTAGTTCTGATGGAAACAGTATATTAAATTTAATCCATACCAAAGTAGAATCGAATTGAAGACTTCGGTGGAATCTAGACCAGTGTTACACTGTGTCATCTGTGTACCTTGTTGGAAAACAGCCATGAACGATTACTACTGTTATGAAAAGTAAAGTTGATATTGAAAGATATCTATTAGATTCGGAAAAAATTAACGGAGACTGACTGGATTTGAACTCGGGATCCCTCGTCTACCAATTCGACACTTAGTCTGCACGACCACGAATATTATTTATTTTCATTTGTAAGACACGCGATGTTTATGAGTTAAAAAAAATAATTTTTATTTTACTTATGTTTTACAATAATTCTTAGAGTATAATATTGAATATGCTATCTTAAAGAACTGTGAGCCGCAGCATAATGACTGACTTTTCCGAGCTTTTCGTATTGTCTTATATAGGACTTGAAAACAATAGAAAGTACAAAGTCGAAATAGAAGGTCTAAAAGGTTAGGGATTTAGAAAGATAAGAGATAGAAGTCTTAGGTGTCCAGACATTACATTAGGTTTAGGAATTTAGGGAGATAAGAGATAAAAGTCTTAGGTGTCCAAACCTTACACCTCCCTCCTTATTTTAAAATTTGACATATATTCAAATTTTGATGCAAATTAATCTCCTTACCACATCAAGGTCCAAGTTCGAGTTCACTGATGGTGTGCAAGAGGGATAGGTTACGTGTTGAGTTGGCGCACGATTGCTAAAGCTACAATTATAGCAGTTTCCGAACAGCTGTTGGACTAAATTAATAATGCTTGAGAAAAGACCGATTTTATACAGAAATACAAAAAGGATAGAGTCAAGGGCTATATATCCTGATAGATGAAGATAATACATAAATTTTTCTTTCCACGTAATTGTCCTGTGATGTTCGGCTATTCGATCTGCAACGTTAGCGAGTTCTTCTAAAGTTTTATCTAACGTTTGTAAGCGCTAGGAGTCAATATGTGTTTCTTTTACTATATCCATAGGTATTTCAATTAGTTTATATTTTTCTAGAGTTTCGTTAATTATCTTTTGATCTATTAGGCGAATCGTTTTATGAATTTTTATTTTATTTTTAATTAAGTTCTCTGGTTTCAATGTCGCTGTGTCGGAAATTGCTGTACATTCAGAGTTTAGATGAAGTATAAAATTTTGAAAAATCTTAGCGCTACGCAATTTTTTATCAGGATAAAGTATATGCAAAGTTTCTTCTTTTGGAGCGATACCAATCCAGTCTTGATTGATGTGAAGTTGAATCACAAAGTATTTTGAATTTGCATATACTTCGTTGTACATTTCTCGGTTTCATGTTTCGTTAATATTTCTGTTAAACAATTATCCTTTATTCCTGTTTTGTAGTCGGATAAGTTCTTTTTAATAATTGATATTTCCCAAAATCTTTTGCCTTAGTTAATTCTAACTCATTAATAGATATAAAGATTGTTCTGAGTGAATCTATTAAAATTAATCTTTGAGTTGTATCTATGATGGATTGCTTCCACTATCCGTGTCTGGAGAGTGAAATGACTTTGGTGAGTTCCAATTTTTTTCTCCTTAACTAAAGGGATTAGCAATTGTATAAGTATACGTTTTTCGGTTAGAACTATCTATCGATATCTTGCTTATATCAATGACAGTGTATCTCGTCGAGAGCATATAATGTATCTCGTCTAATGGAGTCGGGAAATTATCTATATGTTTATGCGCTCTTAGTGTGTTAAATAATTTTTTAGGTGATAGAACATATGGCTTTACAGTTCCGTGCCTCCCGTCTACAATTAACTCTTCTGCTCTTTTAATTTCATCGACTAGTTTTCTTAATTCGTCGTCTAAATCAAGAAGTATTTCGTCAATCAAAATATTTGCTTCATTGGTCTGGCTTAATGCTTTAAGGCGATTGAATTGTTCGTTCATTTGTTCCATCGATTTTGACGTTATATCTAATATTTTACCGTTAACTATCTAAGAATTATACTAGTCTGATTCTTCATGTATTGTATAACGGTTTTTTGATCGGCATACAACTTATCTAATTCATGATTGTAATACGCAGCATCGGTATCTGCTAGAGTGCCAAATAAAGTTTTACTTACTTCGTCTACAAAGTCAAATAGTGTGCGTTTTTTTCTTATTTCTCGCCTAATTTTAGTTTGTCTAACCAACTAGACGGTAACCGGATATAACACGTTTTCTATATCGTTCGCTACCTCGAATTGTTCCATTCTTTTATCAATACGTTGTTTGGAGGAGTATGTCCATTCCTTATCTGCTATCGTTGAGAGGCATTTTTCTGATAGTCTTGCATACGTATTCTTAAGTACACTATAGTTTTTCTCGAATTTTTTTCTAACAAATCGTATTCTATAATTATCTTCTATTGTTCGTGGTATATTTTAATTTTGGCTAATGTTTCTAGATAAATGACTTCGTTCCAGTTGCGCTATCTTATATTTCTCTTCTCTGTTAACGCGATGATACTGGTGGATCGTTAAGAGAGCCAGTGCCAGAATGACTCGTTTCAGGCTCATCCTGGTTATCTGTAATGAAGGATTTGATATCGCTTCTGTGATATTGTTTTTTATTGTTCCATATTTTCTTTAATATGGTAGGTAATGAAATTATCGTGACGGACCACAGGGAAAGGACCTTTCCATTGTGGCTCGAATGATTTGGCATTGAAATTTTTTACAAGAACTAGATCGTTAATATCAATGGGTGCATAGGTTTTTAAAGGTAAATTAGAATCTTGGTAATCGCGTATGCTAATGCGTGCTTCTTCTAATTTATCTTCATGTTGTATATGTAAATTTTCTATTTGTTTCTGGGGGGTTAATTTCTCATCTTCTTCACTGAAGATGTGATTGGGTTCCCTGCCAAATTGTAATTCATAAGGTGTATAACCCGTAGTTTTGTTAATCATACAATTGTACGTGAGCATTGCTTGGGGTAGTATCATATCCCATTGCTCTTGTTCGTTTATATAATGGCGTATGTATTCTGTGAGAATTATGTATGATCTTTCGTTTTTTCCGTTGGACTGTGGATGGTAAATGGATGTGAGTGTGTGTTTGGAATTTAATCTGGTACAAAGTATTTGGAATTCACTAGAAGTAAACTCCAAAGCGTTATCGGTGAGAAGTTCTTTAGGTTTTCCAAAATATCTGAGCTATGATTGCCACAATGCTTTTATAATGGCTGCAGTCGACTTATTGACCAGAGATTCCACTAAAATATATCGCGTAAGATAATCTTGTATGACCAAAATGTAGCAATTTCCTTTTTTTGTCGTTTCGAAAGGACTCATGATAAGGGTCTAAGGATATCTTTTCATTTGGGGCACGTGGAATATCGGGCGAGGAATATATATATGATTTTTGGTCCCGGGTTTGTTAAATTGACATGCTTCGCATTTGTCGATAAATTCTTTAACATCTATCGTTATATTAGGCCAATTATATTTCTGTCTGATTTTTTTGAAGCGTTTTCTCTTTCGAATAGTGTCCGCCTAAAATGCCTGCGTGTGCTTCCGATAATATGATTTCGTTATTATTTCTTATTTCTGGAAAGTAGAAATGTAGATATACAACTTTTCTCCTAAGTAATATTCATCGATAACTATCAGTAGTTTAGTGATTTCTTTTTGGTCATGTATTATATTTACATGATGATCGTCTTCTGAGAGAAAATCATGCAATTGTATGCTCAGTTGCTCGATGAGTCGCGTGAGGTGCAATATAAATTTCCTTTTCTTCCCTTGTAATTTCCGGTGGAGTCTTGATAAAAAATATTGTTTTATTAATTGGCCTTCCGACTTGATTCTTTATTATTATTTGCTTTCTCACGTTGGGTTTTGAGGATAACGGAACGGGTGATTGGGAGTTAGATAAAGATTTGTTTCTTGGATTCTCGTGAGGCAGAAAGTCAGTCGTAAGTGTTGGTACAGTAATTTCTTCTGGAAATTGTTCGTCGATAATGACTTTTGTTTTGGTAAAAAGGTTGTGAAAGGAGAAAAGGGTGTCGATAATTCTCCGGGTTCTTGTGTTAATTGGTCCTCTAATAGTTACTGTCCATTTGTCAGGATTCGCCTCAATATCTTGTAGAATTGTATAAAAAATTGAATAAAAGGAGAGCTCGAAAGTTTTCTATCGAAGTGTTTTTGAGATCAATATTTTGCCATCCCGATATGGGGTTCTTACTAATTGCTATTCTGATATTAAATTGTTCTTTTTCTACGTCAGAGAGAATATTTTGAATTTCTTCGTCTGTTATTTCAGGCTCGACTGCATTTATTGAGATTCTTGAAAGTGCGTCAGCGTTAGTATTAATTTTCCCTGATTTATAAATTATTTCGTAATCGAATTCCTCTAGTTTCAATCGCCATCTCATTAATTTTGAATTTGGGTCTTTCACATTCATTAACCAAGTTAACGATTTGTGATCGGTTACGATTTTAAATTTTCTGCCATATAAATATTGTCTGAAATGTTTTGTGGCCCATACGATTGTTAGTAGTTCTTTTTCTGTCGTGCTATAAGAGTTACTGCTTTATTAAGGGTTCTAGAAACGAAAGCCAGTAGCTTATCTTTGCCTATTGTTCTCTGAGATAAGATTGCTCCGATTGCTTCGTTGGATGCGTCTGTTGTTAGGATAAAAGGTTGATTCCAGTAAGGATAGGAGAGTACTGGTTGTGATATTAATTTAGATTTTAACAGTTCAAACGCGTGTCGTTGTTCGTCCATTCGAAGTTCGATGATTTTTGGAGGAGCTGTGTTAATGGTTTCGCGATTTTTGAAAAATCTTTAATAAATTTGCGATAGTATCCTACCAATTCGAGGAATTGCTTTATATCTTTAGGATTTTTAGGTTCAGGATATGTTTTTATCTTTTCGATTCACTTAGGATTAGGTTGTACACCACGTTCAGAGATTAGGTGTCCTAAATATTCGAGTTCCGGTCGCAAATACTCGCACTTATCCGGTTGTAACTTTAATCCTACTTGACGGAGTCTCTCGAATAGTATTTTAAGATTTTTATTATGTTCTTCGATCGTTTTTCCATATACTATTATATCATCGATGTAAACGAAGTAGTTATTTCCTACTATCCTAATCCTTTCAGACTTTTGTTCATCATTCTTTGAAATGTCAGCGGCGCGTTTTTTAAGCCGAAGGGCATACGAGTGTATTCGTAGTGCCTGTCTAGAGTCGAAAAAGCCGAAAAAATTTTTTTAATATCTTTTGGATTCATACCAATCTGGTGAAAACCCGACGCTAAATCAAAAGCCGAAAAATATCGTGCGTTGCCCAATTGATCGATGATTTCGTTTATGTTGGAAACGGATAAGCATCTTGAATGGTTTTATCATTAAGGTTTCGATAATTAATCTCCATTTGGTTTTACCCGAAGCATCTTGCTTTTTGGGTACTATCCACAGCGGCGAATTATAAGAGGAATCTGATTCCCTGATAATACCCTTACTCAACATTTCTTTGATTTGATTCTTAATTTCTTTTTGGTGTACAGGAGGATAACGATATTGTTTGGTATTGATAGAATTTTCGTCAGTTGTTCTTATCTCGTGTTGGGTTAATTGTGTGAGTGGAAGAGGATCTCCGGGTAACGAAAAGATATTATGATATTCTAAAACTATGTCCCATATTTTATCAGAATGTTCGGAGATATGAGAATGTTTTCTCTTAGCGTCTCTATTCGAGTGTTATCTAATGATTGTTTAATGATTGTAGAGACGGACGTCTCGTAAAAACTTTCAATGCCTTTGATTTCTTTTAGCAAATATTTAGAAATAATTGGTTGATTGAAATCATTCAGTTTTGTAATAGTTCCAGTACCATTTTTAAAATAACGAGTTCGAATTTTTGCACGAGTTATTAGGATATGGTTTATCGAATCGCGTAAATTCTTTTCCGTTTAAGATTAAATTTTTGTTTGAGAATGCAAAATCATTATTCGTAAAAAAATCTATTCCTAATATGCCCTGATGATTTATTGGTGAAGAATTGTCTAGTACGTGAAATATATGTTCTTTACCGTAAATGTTTATTTTTACACCGTATTTTGTTTTGATTAAATGATTTGTAACACCGTTTATAATTATCGGATCTATTTTCGGTAAACTTTTATCTATAATGTATGACTTGTGTACTAATAAAATATCGGATCCGGTGTCTATTAAGAATATAGTTTTTTCTTTAAAATCTGGTATCGTTAATCCAATTCGTGGTGCTCGGACGTACGTACTTCCGAGTCCCTGGTAGTATTGCTGCTGCTGCGATGATCTTGGTTCTGCTCGCTTGCATGCGAAGGACTCAATGCTTAGTCCGGTGGTTGACTGGTGAATACTCCTCTGTGAAAATTTTGCTCTCATTGTTGGTAAAATGCCTTTCTCCTGCATTCCCTTTCTTCGTGTCCGCGCTTCCGGCAGTAGGTGCATTCCTTAACTTGATATCTCACATTTGTCATTGGTTTCTTGAAGGTTTCGTTGCGTTGCATTCTCGTTTTTCTTAACTGGAGTTCTCCTTCAAATGCTCTAGCTTTGGAGAATGTTTGATTTAGAGTGTTCAGTTCGAACGAGTATAGATGATCGCCTATCTTCGCTCTTACGTTGCGGCGAAAGATCTCTATAGCCTTCTGCTGGTATAACTCTTCTTGAATATAGATTGACGCAATTCCGGTACTTTGCAAGTTAATTGCGGCTATGATCTCATCGTGTATTTTTAGAAATCGTGTTATAAAGTCGTCAACAGTCTCATGTTGACGCTGAATGCACGTACTCTCTATACTTTCAGTGCAGAAAGATTCAGGGCTCTTCCGAAAAGAAATCTAAGTTTTTTAAATAATTGCGGGAGATTTTTTACAGCGTCAGCTCTTATTATACCTTTTGCTCTCCCTAATAATTTTTGTGCGATGATGCCGTACAAGAGTAATTCTTGCTGATCGGGCCAGTTGTTTCGCTGCTATCTAGACGTAACTGATGAAGGTTTCAACATTGCTTCCGTCGAATTCTGGAATTAATGCAGTGCTCTTTCATATGTCTTAATTTTTGATTCGTAATTTTCGGGAGTGTCCGATCTTTTAGGTTCTTCTTGATAACGATTCCGATTCATTCGCATTCCTTCCATTTGATCTTTGAGATCTTGTAACGCGTCTGTTAAAGCTATGACTTTCTCCGCTAATATGTTCATAGCAACTGTTTGTTCTCGGTCACGAGAGAGACTTTGCGCGCGAGACATTGGAGCAGTTACAAAAATCTTTGATTCCAAGATATTGGAAGCTGTACTGGACTCAGTAGAGGTTTCAGAAGTAATTAGTTTTCTTACCGCTCGATAGTCTGTCCACACCAGTGTGTTTTATCGGATTCGGTATCTCGGGATAATCTTCAAGTTTTCTTTGGAAGCAACTAGTAAAACTAGTATATCTTCTTGAAGTGAAAGTATTTGGACTTCATTGTTCTTGCACTAATTATTCCGCACAGCTGCCACCAATCGTAAGACACGTGATGTTTATGAGTTCAAAAAAATAATTTTTATTTTACTTATGTCTTACAATAATTTTACAATAATTCTTAGAATATAATATTGAATATGCTATCTTAGAGAACTGTGAGCCGCACTGACAGCATAATGACTGACTTTTCCGAGCTTTTCGTATTGTCTTATATAGGACTTGAAAACAATAGAAAGTACAAAGTCGAAATAGAAGGGCTAAAGGGTTAGGGATTTAGAGAGATAAGAGATAGAAGTCTTAGGTGTCCAGACTTTACATTAGGTTTAGGAATTTAGGGAGATAAGAGATAAAAGTCTTGGTGTCCAAACCTTACAAATTATTTCCATCGAATTAAGACATCGGTGAAAACTAGATCAGTGTTACATTGCTCGACACTATGAGTGCATTCGTTTATTCAGTCACTACCGCAGATGTCGTTCGTTTACTCCATCTACGAAAGTGACTGCAGCACAGTTCGTCATTCATTTACACAGAGATGTATCTCATCTGTGCAGCTATTTCGGAAGTCCTGCTTTGTATGCTCTGCTTGCAGTACTGCGTAAACGAACACCAAAATGAATTTTATTATATAAGAAGCAAAAAGAAACAAATAATTGATCTAAGTAAAATAAGAATAATAAGATATAATTAAAATAAAAATAAGATAAAATAAGAAGAAAAAATAAGATAATATTTATAATATATTTATATTAATAAAATATAATTCAAAAAATTAATATCTAATTTTTAAATAAAATTTATAGATTAAATATATTTATATTATAATATCCATTATTTATATCAATTAAATTTAATATCAATAAAATATTATCTTTTATACAATAAAAAAGTTTTATATTTTAATTATTTGAATATAAATTAATTGTAATTATTTGAATATAAATTAATGTACAAAATTGTCTCTTTACTTATTAAACTATCGGCTTAATTTCTATTGAAAGGTACGATCCGTGCAGTTATTCATGCAGTTATCCATTTGATAAATTTCGATTACGTGACAAGCAAATGAGAAAGCAGTGAATGCACTGCGTAAACGAATGCACCCTGGGCACAGTATAAGAAAGAACAGTAAAATAACTTCTTAGCGGCACTTTTGAATGCTACATGACCGCCATGTTGTTGATTGTGCGCGGGCTACATTTAAATTGATATGCGTTAACTAAAGTGAACATATTGTAAGAACTTGTAAGAATTAGACGACCGTAAGCGGTCATGAAAGAGATTCGGAATATAAACAGCTAACAGAGAGGAGCCGTCGTGGTCGTGCAGACTAAGTGTCGGATTGGTAGACGAGGGATCCCGAGTTCAAATCCAGTCGGTCTCCGTTAATTTTTTCCGAATCTAATAGATATCTTTCAATCTCAGAAGTGGGATTCAGCCTATGTTACCTCAGAGAAGATTCAGCCTATGTTACCTGACAAGTCGATCGTTCAGGAGTGAACGGAAAAAGTCGTGGAGTAGTACTCCAATGTCGTGTCGGTCGTTCAAGAGAAATGAACGGAAAAAAGTCGCGGAGTAGTACTCCAAAGGAGTCGTGTCGGTCGTTCAAGAAGTGATCGAGGTCGGGAGCAGAAGCTCCAAGTTTCGGATAAAAATCCGATAGAGGAAGACTCGGTACATTCGGGACGAATGTAATACCAGAAT
>NW_011933294.1:84269-107166 GCF_000187915.1 Pogonomyrmex barbatus | reverse complement strand
TTTTCACGACTGGTTCGTGGTCGGGCCCCGCCGTGACGCACACCCTCCCTTCTTTTAGTGGTAACAATAATGTAAATGTTATTTCCCAGCATATGTATTTATGGTAGATATTTTTGAATAGTATCTTATGATACCTGTAAGACTTGTTCAGAATTCGATGAAATCAAATTCGTTTTTTTAATGTGGTTAATAACGTTTTTTAAGGAATTTTTAATATATAGGAATATTTTTTTTCTTTGTCTATCTTCTTGTATCCGCAAACGTTTTAGGATAATATTTTTTCTTTTTAAAACAGTTTTTAATTTCATAACATATGCAAATAAACGTCTCGGTGTTAGTTCTTGTAATTTTTCCTTTAATAACTTTTCTTCATTGTTGAATATATTTAAAGTGAGACTTTCCATACATTCTTTACAAAGAAAAATTTCTTTAGTAATCATCTTTAATAATCAGTATTATACTAATTAGTAAAAATAATATATATGTTTATATTATTTAATAAAATTACAATAAAAATGTTATATTAAATAACCATTTTTAAAACAATATACTTTAAAACAATATACTTTATTATTAATAGACAAAAAGGGTGTAATGGCAATAAGAGCCCAGCGCAGTAATAAGAGCGCATAAAAATTTTATTGAATAATCAAAATGACATAAAGATTATCGCGAGGAATGATGAAACGCAAGAGCGGATGTTTCGGTTAATCTTTTAGCCTTCATCAGCGCAAATTAATAAAAGTAGCTAAATACAAATAGACAAGATCTTATTGTAAATTATCGCTCATTAAATCATCTTATTTTAATCGCATATCAAAGTTCGTAAGACGGAAATCTCTCACACTGCAGCGCATCATCTTGGTATATGATACAAATAGTTAAGATGGCCAGCTCTTCGATTAATGTCGGAAGCTGAGAAATTCCAACGTTGTCTGGGCAAGAAGCTATGATTCGTTTGTAAAATTAATCTGTAAATGACTAGGGCATCTTATGCGATATGAGAGAGTCGTAAGAAAACATGTAAAAAGCTTATTTACAGATACATAAAGATCTCAATAAGGAGCATAATTCAGTTTACTAAATTACAAACAGCGCAGCAGGTCTCAACACACTAACAATTACATGATACTGACATTTTGCAGCGGTACGAATAACTCTCGTCGATTAGATAATCAAGAGTTGAAAACTTTCACTTTCGGAAAGATAACATAAATGTTCGAACAATAATAATATAAATATAATAATATAAATTTAAGAAGGACAAAGCAGCACGTAACAACAAAGCGATGGTAAAAATTTTAATAAAATATACTGACGACAATGTATAAAAGAAAAGATAACAAATAATAAATAATATAATGCGAGAAAAACGCTAGGTATAAATTTGGCTGTGAACATGGTTCTTAGAATCATCAAGTCTTGGTACAAGTCCCTGAAGATAAAAAGCATGTGTCAAATGGTAGAAAAATAAATATAAAAATGTAAAAACCATACGTATATATCAAAGACGTAAAAATACAGAATAAAATAATTTAATGAAAAATCAAATTTTAGAGAGTTTTTCCATTGCAGTTAGATACATTTCCGGGAAACATTCCGTATCAGTCTGCAAATTAATACTATTCTTCAGTCTTTTAATATGCAGTACTTCAGAAATTAGTCGTTTGCATAAGTGCGGTTCTCTGTTTAAAATTTCTACATTTTCCCAATCAAATTTATGGTTAACTGCTAGTCTGTGGTCAGTTATCACAAAATGGTTACCCGTATTCCGTCGGATATAATTTTTATGTTCTGAGATTCTGGTGTGTAGTTGTCTTTTGGTCTGTCCCACATACGAAGCATCGCAATTTTCACAGTTAATTTTGTAGACAACATTGCTGTGAGCAGATGGTGGAAGAGAGCCTTTGCCAACTTTAATAAACGTGTTCAGTTTATTGAGATTACGATATGCCAATTTGACATTCGAGTCTTTAATTTTTTTAATAATTTTTTTAAATTGTTCAGAAATTGCAGGAACATAAGGTATAGTAAAAAAAGAAATTCTCTCCGAATCGATCATCTTTCCAATGTTGTCAGACTTGGAATTACTCTTGAGGAAAAGTGTCTTGAGTTCATGCAAGACATTAAAAACGAAATCCAGTGGATAACCATTATCCAGTAAAATTTCGAATACCAGATTAATGTTTTTACAATGGAATGTCGGATGTGAAAGTAAAATGGCTCTGTCAAATAGTCTCATGGCAGTGCCTCTTTTTTGGCATACCGGATGATTCGAGAGGAAATGTAAGTATCTCCCTGAGAACATCGGTTTGTGATACCAATCAAATATCAACTGATTGTCCGCCAAAATTATAGTAAAATTATAGTACATCCAAGAAGTTGAGCTTGTGTCCCGCGCCGATCTCCATTGTAAATTGCAAACGTGAGTGTAAGATATTAAAGATGTTCAGAGTGTAGTTGAGTAAGTCAGAGGGAGCAGCCAAAGCAATGTCGTCAACGTATCTAACAAAAAATGGAGGGTTAAAAGACAAGGAATTGAGAGCTCTCGTTTCTAAATCTTGTAATACTATGTCTGCTATAATGGGTGAGAGAGGTGAATCCAAATGTCTGTTGGTAAAACTTTCCATTAAAGGTGAAATAAGTAGTTTAATATGAATCTGACCGCGGTGATGAACTCAAATTTTGAAATTGAACACTTATCAGAAATGTAATCCCATCTGGCACAGACGCTGTCAATGGCCATTTATTATTAAACTTTATTATTAAAATTTTTAATTTATTCTTACTACCTTGAAGTATGTGAATTTAAATTTATCAGTGTAGAATTATCTACATTTGACAAATTAATATTTTCTTGCAGTATTTCCGTGCAATTACTGTAAAAAAAATACATTTCATAAAGTTTAATTTAAATTTACAGTAATTATATATATATATATATATATATTAGGTGTACAAAAAAGTTCTGAGCTTTAGATTTCATATAACCGAAATAACAATTTAAATTTTATATATCTTCCCGCCCTTTTGCGGTTTTAAAGCGTTGACATTTGACCTTTTAAAATGCCATACGGTTTGGCGTTTGATGCACATAATCTCAAAAATCAGTAGTGTTCACGATGGCGATAACAAAAGAGCATATTCGATTTTCTATCCACTTCGCGTTTCCTCTGAAGAAAAATGCTGCTGAAGCCATTGCAATGATTTGTGCTGCATATGGAGAGAACGTAAATCATACTACATGTAAAAGATGGTATCAAAAATGTCGCCAAGGAGATTTCAGTCTTGAAGATGAACCGCGTGCTGGACGCCCTCAAAAGATTGAAACGGACGAATTGTAAGCACTGCTGGATATAAACTCTGCGCAAACTGAAAAGGAGCTTGCAAAATGAGCTTGGCGTTACGCAGCAAACCATTTCCGTACGTTTACATACGATAGGAAAGGTTCAGAAGGAAGGCAGATTGGTTCCGCATGAATTGTCCGAAGACAACAAAAATCGTCGGCGTGACACTGCATTCACTTTGCTTTCAAAGTTCCGGAAAAAAGATTTTCTGCACAAAATCATTACAGGCGATGAAAAGTGGATTCTTTATGATAACCCTAAGCGTAGAAAATCATGGGTTGACCCTGGTCAACCTTCGACATCGACGCCAAAGCCCAATATCCACGCCAAGAAGGTTTTGCTCTGTATCTGGTGAGATTGGAAAGTTGTGTTGTATTACGAGTTGTTACAATCGGGTGAAACAATCACGGCAGACCGCTACCAACAACAATTGACCAATTTTAGCGATACGATTAGAAGAAAAGAGGCCATTTACTGACCAAGGACGTCGTAAAGTGATCTTGCTTCATGACAATGCTCGACCACATGTTGCGAAAGCGACTCAGGACCATATCTTTGCGTTAGGCTAGGAACTTCTCCCGCACGCGGCGTATAGTCCAGACATGGCGCCTTCCGATTACTACCTATTCCGGTCGCTGCAGCATCATTTGACTGATACACATTTCGTGAGATTTGAAGAGATACGAAAATGCATTGATGACTTTATCGCTTCGAAGTCGGTGAGCTTCTATCGTCAAGGAATTCGCAAGCTACCCGAAAGATGGCAAAAGGTCGTTGATGCAAACGGAGAATATTTCTCTGATTAATATTTTTTTGTTTGTTTTTGAATAAAGATTGAATTTTACAAAAAAAAGCTCAGAACTTTTTTGTACACCTAAACTACAAGAAATACGTGCATACATACATATATATGTATAAAACTATAAAAAAATATATACATGTATATTACAAAAGTATCCGCCAATGTCCCCACGGTAACGTTTCCGTCGAATCCGATACGATGTATCGTTGTCATCGTCATCGTACGGACTCAGAGCAATTTTCAACTCGGACATCGTATATACTTGATGTAACTTGGATCTTATACATGACTGGCGACGAGTCATTTCGATCTTTTCATTCAAGCGCCACGTGTAATCAGCGAACGTTATTGTTCGCGCTACGATGTTACTCTTTACACCTTTCGCTTTTTTGATGTCCTTTTTATTCACCCTTACCGCACATCTTTTCGCTCTGAATCCGACAAATTTCGTCATAATAGCATCGTTATTTTCGTCCTTCATTAGACCAGGTACTTTTTTATTCACGAGAGGCATACCATACGCGTTGTCCATCGGATAATCGCTCATACTGAATCTAGCGATGTCGCATTTCATTGTCTCGTACACATCGTCGGACTCGATGTGATATACAAGACTGTCTGTGTCGATGTACATGATCTTACATTTGTCGCGATACAGCGGTGACATATATTCGTGCTGAAATTCGTATAAGCAGATTTTCAATATATCGAGTATACACGTACCCACATAACTCGGCTTGTTGAATTTCACCTCGAGTTTACGCAGTTCGACGGCGATTAGGTTTTCCGCAAAAACGCTGCGGCTGTGGAAATTTGGTTTCGCGAGCATTGCCTCCGTGCCATACCGTCCATTCCATTTTATTATCAATTTTACATCCACGTGATTCCGAACATTTTCCATTGTTTTACCGAATACCGTGTTGTTCATTAATTTGTTCATTAATTTGTACAAATTTTTCTCAAAATCATTTTTCGCGCACGTTCTAAAGTGTGTATTGATGTGAGTTCGATGTAATCGCGGAGCCAGGCGAATTGAGCAAATTGTAATACGTGGTATATCTTTGCGATATGAAGATCGTGGCGCGTACATTGCTGCAGGTTGCGATAGTGGATGACGTACCGTTTCTTGTCATATATCGTCGCGAGAAGTTTATTTTGCCGCGTGCCGGGTGGTTTATCGCGCGTCGGATAGAAAGATAGTTCAGTGTGTCAGTCGTGCAGATGATGCGGATACTCGAGATCGACCTCGAGAATATAACTTGTAGGCAAATCCGGAACGATCGCGCTCGCGTCAAAGTTCGCAACGTCTTCAACTCATCGAAATTCGGCATAGGGCAGCGGTTGACACATCGCCCATCCGTACAGATTGTTCACGTCGTAATACATCAAATACGACGATAGTTTCGATGGGTCGTATGAACGCATGTACTTGTTATTGACCTGCGTGTATCTGCCAGAATATTGACTGAGGCTACCGCATATACCGCGCTCAATAAACATAATCATATCGATATCGGTGAGTAACTCAAATTTTACACGCGTATGTTTCAGCACGGTGTCCCACGTGAAATCTGGCCATATGTAGTAATGAGCGGAATCGAGACTATTGATACAACTTTCGCGAAAATTTTCAAAAACATCGGCCAATAATAATACATCGGTTTTTAAATATAGATCGCTGTATTCTAGGGTTTCAATAGAGAATCGCTACCAGATATTCACGGTGTGCGCGTAATCGTTCTCCGACACTGTGTCACTGGTCAACGAGCTTTAAAATGATTCACGCGATGGTAGGCGCGTGTCCTATAGCTTGTTCGCGCGATCCACGTATTCGTAAAGAAAGACACCTTTACATGTCAACAAATCAAAATCCTCGTTCGATAGCGTAGAATGTAAAATTCAGAATGTAAAATTTTTAATTTCTCTCCACTTAAAAAAGATGTCAATTTATCGAGGCTGGTACTCAAAAATTTGTAAAATTTGTTGTGTGAATCGATGAACCGTAGTTGCACAATTTTGCGAATCTGATTTATCTGCGGTATCTTTGACATGTTTAGTGAACGAAATGTATTTTTCCTTTGTTATCGGTAGCACGTCGATTCTGCCTTCGCACGTACGCCGTAGTTATTTCCATGATAACAAAGTGCGCGTCATAACCAGATAAATTGTGAAAGACTACAGGAATACAGTATGATTTTTTTATAGTTTAAATTGCAATTCAAATGCGCGGGTAACGACCGGTAAGATGTCAATGATCGTGTACCCTCGTTCGACGCAAATGATTTTTCACAAATGTGACAACTCGTCGTGCTACGGTGTCTCCCACTGTTCTCTCGATAACGTTTCTATAGCGACATTCGCGAGATGATACATATATATATATATATGATACATATATATATACAATGATACATATATATATATATATATATATATTACAATATACATATATACATGTATTCTTTCGAATCCCCACGACCGGTACTCCAGAGCGATGTTGGTCTCTCGAAACAAAATTTTTACTTGAAGCCAAGTCTTCGAGTTGCCGAACGAACCACGCAACGCAATCTTCGCCACGACGAAATTGATACGCCGATAATGTGTCGTCGTACGAGCATCGCATATAGTATCCTACGCTAAATACCTTGTGCTGCTGTTGATATGTGTACGACGTCGTGTTTTTCCTCTCTGGCATTCTTCGCAGTATGCATTCTAGATCCGCATAGACGATGAATGGAAGTTGTTGTTGTGGTTCAGTGGTTCTTGAAGTCGAGCCACTTGTCGTCTTCGTTCGGCAGTCGGATGGCGCAATTGTTCATTCATTCGCAATCCACCGTATGCGATTCCAATTTCTCCGATGAATTAAAATAATGTAAACATCTGCAAACGGAAAACATGATTTTTTTAAATATTTTTAGCATTTAAATTAACAATTACAAAATATTTTACAATTTATTAAAAAATGTGTAGATCGATCACAAAAGTATTTCTTGTGTTCTTTTTTACTTAGTTGCGAGCTCACGAGACGGGACAAGATTTTTTATACGCGAAGTGTCCTGCATTATCATTACGCGGATCCTGCACGTACAATAGATTTGCGTGTTTCTCCATCTTCTTTGTTGTCAGATGTATCGGGAGAATCTCCTTTCCCTTGATACCGTAGATGTTGGAGAAATCGTTGAGATATTCGAACTTTTTAATTTGATTTATCGGAAACGTAATGTCTTGGAGATTCAACTCCGTCCTCGGTATAATGTGACTACGACGATTCCCGATTTGTATGCCTTTCGGCCGGATGCAAGGCCGCAACCACTGATCATGCAAAACACGCATTGTCCGTTGACTGCATGTTAATTATTGCTCGCTTTAACATAATTTCCCGCGGTAACTCGATGTAACACCCCGCGTGCATGGGATTATATTTATTAACATTAATTGTCAAATTTAATATACGTGACAGCGCCCATCCACTGTCGCGTTCCTGAAACTCTTCGAACAATGCCAACGTAGGTTCGATGATGTGCTGCTCGTACCACTCATCAACATCCATCAAAGTACACAAAACGTCTTTCTAATTGAATTTTTGCACTGGCGAGTCGCGCGATTCTTGTCATCACAGATTGTTTGTTTCCAACGGTGAGTCGAGAACGCTTAACATGACTGAGTTCTTCGAATTGTTCGATGCACTCGTCACATCGTTGCAGCCACGCTCCACTAAAGTAGCGATCTGGCTGCACTGTTCCAGCAGCTCGCGTTCCACTCGAGGTGTTCCATTTTTTATATATTATATTACGTTCCACGGAGCACTTGCACTTGCACGTGACTCGTCCACAATATCGTCTTTCTTACGTTGTACAAATTGGGCACATGTTACATGGCATTGTTTTATATATACAGACTGCAATTGGAGCAAAATCGATCGTTTAGCGCATCAAGAGTATTTATCTCAAGCTTCCTAACGGCATATATTATTCCAATGTCAGTGTCCGTCAGACGAACCATGCATTCGGCACATACAATTAGAGCACCACCCATCGAATAATAAAATTGTATTGTACAATGTTTTTTATTATTATTCAGTACAAGGAGTTCCGAATGCGTAACAATTTTCTCTGCATAATCCATTAGCTCCTCACTCTGATCACTTATGCAATCACTGTCATCAGATAACGCGTGCTCATCATCTTCATTTTCAATATCAATGTCAATATTTCCAACATTAATCTCTATTTCTTCCTCTTTGTCTCCCCACACATCCACTATATTCGCGATGTCTTCCACGTCCATATTTATCACATTCAATATTCACTGTCAACTATTTTTCTCACACAGTATCGCGATCGATATTCGTTAAGTACGATTTCGAAACTTCCGAGATCTACTATGATTCCGCGTGCCCAAGGATCTATTATATATATATCGTCTGTAATTTCGTTTCTTTGTCGAACTCGAAGCATAGTCATAGATTTTCCAAGTCGCAATTTTGATTTTTTATAGCAGTCCAAGTTTCTCCGTTTTTTTTATCCATCGACAAAGCATTCTCCCTTCCCCGTGCCTACCAGTTACCTCCTCTCCTTTATCCCCGCGTCACTCCGCACCAAGTTACTCCGCACACCCGCATCCCCTAGGTTAGAACCGGCTTAGTATACCTACTAATAAGCAATTAAAAAGTTTAATATACAAGCAAAATTAGGGACTGACGAGTGATAATATTGGCAACATATGGGAAGATGAATTTTCGTGGTTTATTATACATTCTCAATGTTTCTGATAAATTTGCCAACATTTTTAAAAACTCGAACTTCAAAACTCAACCTAACTTTTTATCAATAAACTTCGTGATGTCAATAGGATGTATATGAGAGTGTCCCGTTTGACTACGTTACAATTGACCACAGCCACTCACAGCGGCCGGTTTTCCTCTGTTCAAACGCTATGAGTGACTGGTGGTCAATTGCAACGTGGTCAAACGAGCTCCACCCGGATGCATAAAGACCCCCTGTCAAATTCACAAAAGAGAAATGTCATATACAAGATTAATTGTCAGAATTGATCTTATGTGGGTCAAACGGGACGATTATTAAGTACTCGGATTTTTGCACATCACAGGCTTACTATTGGGAATACATCTTCCCGTTCTGTGATTGCGGATCACAGTTTCTATACGAAACATGAATTTGATTGAGATAACATGAGAATTCTGGATGTTGGGAGCTCGTAACAAACGGTTGATCTCAGATATGATATATATTAAGGCCTCTGAGTACTCAGCTAAGAATTCCGCGTTGACGATACGTACGTCACGATGAAAATAGAAGCTCATTCATCCTTGTTCATCTTTATATAATCTTTATCCTTGTCCTTGTTCATCTTTATATAAGTGACGTGTGGACAATGAAATTTTACGCTACGCTTTATTACATTATTTTATGCTTAATCATGAAAACGTGAGTTGTTTCGTGCTTATCAAATTCGTAAAAATCAAACACTACAAAAGTTATCTTTCGATTTTATATATGAAAGCATACTTTTCACTTTTTTCAACAGCTGTCAAATCGTGTGTTTTCTGCCGAAATAGGCTTCATTTCATGTGCCTTTTACGACTATTTATTGACTGTCAGGAGGGAAAAAAGTTGTAATGTTCGGTTTTTACAAGCGTCTTAAAGTCATCTCAAGTGTTATTTTATCGCAAGATCTCTTTATTTGCAGAAAAAGTGTAGCAAACTTTTACGTGCCATTTCTCGTTTATGACGTCACGATTCCAATATGGCCGCGGTGACTACTCAGGAGCCTTAAAAGACAAAAAGACAAAAAGTCTAAATTTAAAAACAGACATCGAATTGTTAGATCGCGTTTATTTTACGCTTATAAACAAATAATCGCATTAATATATTGTACTTTTGTAAACAACCTTGTTAGCTCCTATTTTGTAATTACATCTATTTTTATTGCCGGGATTTGTAGCTATTTTATAATTTGTAGTCGTTTTGTATGGCCGTGTCTTTAATTATATCTTTTTCCGATTTTATTATTTCTTATATATTAAATTTTAAAATTGGACTGTTGGATTGTTTTGATTATATTTTTGATTATATTTTCTACACTTATCTTAATTGCTGACTATTGTATTTTATTTTATTAATTATTTATTACACATATCCAAAGTACTTGTGTGGTGGTTCGGAGGTAAGATGATTATATTTTATGTCACATTCTAATTGTATTCCTTGTCTCTCATTGATTATTTCTTATGAAAAATTATATCACTGTGTAAGAAGTTTCTAAGGCAGTCGTCGGATGGCGCTAAAAGTGCTATTCTGTAGGCTCAGCGTCCTTTTTCTTTAGCGATCCCTCCCTATATAAGTTGTGTACGTCATGGCGTAGGGAGAGCGAATTTACGAACACTTTGGCGCGACTTCGTTCCTTTTGGGTTTGAACATAAAGAGTCTTGAAACTGCTCTCGGGCAAGACATCTCGAATCCGAGTTTACATATATTGTAATATCAGTACGACACCTCAAGACAATAAAGTGCTATTGAATTTTCTTAGCGCCAGTGAGTTGAGTAATTATTCTCTCCTCCTATTGGCCTGGCGACCGTACGCACACAGGAGGCACGAACGATGACACTGTTCACGCCGGCCATATTAAGATATCTTCTTCTTACAGTTCATCGTCGAGTGCGGCACGCGACAATCCTAATGTTAAGATTCGTTTGCTCGAATATGATGTATTACTCTGAGCGGCTAATGCAACATCTGTTTAATTAGGAATCATGTAGTGTGCTCCACTTTTCGGAATAGCGGGCGATCTGGCACTCTCTCTCGGTTGGCGGTTGAGACGGATGTCTCATCTGTGAGAGTCAAGTCGAATATAATAAATCGTAGTCAAATTTAGTCGGAATCGTAGTCGAAGTCGATATTATAAAACCCCGCGTTCTCGAGCTCATTTGTATTCTTGTGTTAAGATTGTCGGTTAAATATATTTGATATCTTTCCGTTAAATCGCATACAAATTATTGTGACTGCCTATCACCCGCCTTTCCTTGCTCCTGTGATCGCCACGTGGCGAACGAATTCATCTGATGCGCGCGCTACAAGTAACGGATATTATTTAAATAAAACGGACTCGAAATCCTGATAAACAGACTTTATTCAAAATTCAAACTCGGTTTAAAATAATTAGCTTACAACTGCAACTATTCTAGCTTGTTGCACATTTTGTATCAACTCCATCGTGCAACTGTGTCATGAACAATGATTTATAGGATGTATAATAAGTCTCCTTGTCAAACAACCACAACCAAGACTTTTTCCAACGCCAAATGATTTATGACCATCAGGTTTGTACTGAAGATGGCTCAAATGAGCCGAAACGTCTATTATATATTTTATATAATAACATAATCCGTAATTAAATTGTACGCTACAAGATTTGCGCTTGACTTTTAATAGCCATACCGTCTCTTTAACATTTGATTGTTAAAAAAATCATTTTATAATTCTAAAAAGGATCGATAATATCTATTTTTGTGCTGCTTTGTACTTATTTTGTGCTGCAATAAAAGCAACTATTTGATGCAATAATTTTCCTTTAATGTGTTGTTGATAAATTGTACAAATTCTATAACGTGCACCTCGTAAGCCGCGATTGCAGAAATTGAATTTGCATTATTATTTATTTTTATAAGTTTTAGAATACTTTTTTGTTTATCTTTAAAATAATTCTTAATTCTGAATTTATTTTAATTTCTTGAAATTTTAATAAAAACAAATTATTTCTTTTATTATTGTTGCACTCCGGATAGGCTACAACGTTATTTTAGGGATAGTCGGGTTTGCCAAGTCTAAGTTGAAACTTCGTGCAGGATCAAAGGAATGTAGGGGTCCTCTTGAAATCACTGACATACACTTTCTTTTTCGATTGATTTATTTTAATAAGAGCACACGTATTACAACTGTTATATTTCTCACACACGATTAAACGTCGTCGGGCGGCTCAGCGCGTTACTCTGGCGGCTGACGACCTGAGATGCTGATAATACGTCGCGAGAACTTCGCGACGGGATTCAGTAATATCTCGCGCTTTTATAATTTTGTTTCCGAACGACTTATAATTTCGACTCTGTATGACTTCGCCTTGCATAGCCGATTATATAGACTGGTCGATGCTCGATCAGTATTCTGATCAGTTACATCGATTGATCGCGCGATATTGATTGAATCAATATCACACCTGGTTTGATCAGCAAATTAAAGAATTTGCTGATACGCTTTTCGAAATATTTTCGCACGACGCGTTTCCGTGATCTTTCGAAAGACTGATCGCAATTTTGGCGATCACGCATTTGTATCGTCTTTCGAAAGAATTTTTCTGAAATTCATGCGGGCTACTTTTGTTGTCATGCGGACTACTTTATTATTAGTAGTATTATTATTAATTGTAGATCTGACTATAACATCCTCTACCCCCTCCCCGTTAGTAAAAGAAAACGGTAATCGAAAAAAATCTCTGATTGTTAGATCGTTTAATTTTCGAAAATCCACTACGATGCGTAATTTTGGTTTCCCAGATGCATCTTTTTGGATACTACTAGCAATGGCGCATTCCATTGACACGTACTGTGACGTATTATTCCATCATCTAATATTTTTTCAACTTGCCGATTTACTTCTGCTTTATGTTTCTTCGGCAATCTATAAGGTCGCACAGACGCGCTATCGCTACGTATATTTATTTCATGTGCTATTGTCGTAATGTAAGTCAGTGGATCGTTCTCTACATGAAATATGTCGCAGAAGTCAGAACATATCTGCATTAGTGCCTTCTTTTTCTCGTGATTTAGATGATCTGTTCGTAGCAATTTTTATAAGTTATTCCTGCCGTGATTGTACACTACGGCCATCGCTCTCATGTAACATGAGCATCTCCGCGGCGTCACCCAGCTGCACGGCGTCTAATGTTACACTCGGCGTCGTAATTTCAATAGTTTCGGTAGTATTTATTATACTTATTGGGCAGATATGATCATCGGGTTCTACCAGGCAACTACCAATAAATACTCCTGGTTCCATTTCTTCAGGTTTCACTATTCCAATCTAATTTTGACTAGTAACAGTTTGCACAATGGTTTCACTGCGAGGCGTTAGAATATATTTCTGAGGATGCATTTTAGATTTACGCTGCCTATTGGCAATATTTCCTTTGCATGATCGCTCGGTGTTTTTTTAAGAAATCTATGCCGAGAATTCTTTCGTAAGCGACCGGGGAGTCATCTTTTACCACATATATGGTGTGTCTTATTTTCTCATTTCCGAGGACGATCGTAGCTCGAATCTTACCGAGAGTGTGTCCTGTTACGTCGATGAGAGCTATTTGTTTCTCTCGTACTGGCGTATTCCCTTTTAAATTTCTCACTTTAACAAGTGTTAGGCTAGCACCCATATCCAATAAGAAATTAATTTTTCCTTTTTTCATTTCCTTTTTTTTTTCTTTTTTCATTTCCTTTTTTTTCTTTTTTCCTTTCCTTTTTTTATTGGCAAGGTTACCAGATCTAGAATAGCGTTGACTCTTGCCTTGCTGATTATCTGAGCTATTTGATGCTTTCGCGCGTTGTCCTTATCTTTCTGCTTTTCTCTTCTTCTTCTTCGCTACTGAATGACAATTCTGCGTCTTCTTTGCATGTTTCGTTTTCTTTTGCTCTTATCGTAGTATTTACTTGTCTTCTTGTTTCTTTCTCTTGTCTCGGTCTTATTCGTCTTATTTGTTTTCTCTCTGGTCCATTGGATTTTGACCAGCATTCCTTTTTATCGTGTCCCGCCTTTTTACAATTTATGCAATATTTTTCCATCGCGTTTATGCCGATGGATTTTTCGGCTCTGGGTAAAGAAAATCGGTTCGTGTATCTACTAATTCGTCAATCTCGTCCGACATGTCCGATTTTTCCGCATCTTTAGCATTGCGGTAATTTATTTTCGCTGGCGGATGTGCATACTGTATTCGCTTTTGCACGCTCAAAATTTTCCATTGGTCCTTTAGATTTCTCGTCCGTGCTCGCGACAGCGATGGCGTCTTGCAGCGTTGTATAATGTTGTGATCGTATCAATAGCTTTATATCGTCCAGTAATCCGAGCTGAAAATTGTATAGAGCCTGCTGCTGTATAGTTTCCAAGATCGCTCGTTTATTTTCTATTGTGTTATTTCGACCTTCTATCATGGACTTGTATAGCTCCATAATTAGTTTGTACGTACGCAATCCGAACGCTCTTACCGATTCTCCGTTTTTTTGCTTTAGAGTATTGAATTGCAAGTGTATGGTACTTTTCTTGCTAAGATAGCAAACTTCTAACTCTCTTTTCAACTGAGCAAAGTTCGCGTATATCTCGTTTGAAAATCAGTTATAGTTCTGACTTTTAGTTTAGTACATAGTATCGCTTCTAGTAGCGTTCCTTCTTCCATCGAATTCGTGTTTTTCATAGCATATGATGCGGCGCTCAAGAATTCCGACAGCTTATGAGAGGTTTCGGAATCATATCGTGAGCTTCTTTTAATCATAGATATCCCGCTACGATCTCCCGGGTCGGTTTCGTATATCTTCGAGTGTCCGTTCGTCCGTTCGTTAGGTTATGTCTAACGGTTCGTCACGGGGTTGTTCATTAGGCTTGTGCGAATCGGTTTTCATTATGATCAAAAACCATAATTTCTAGTCCCATTCGTTCTTGTAGCGCGCGAATTTCTTCTAGCAACACGTCTAATATTGATTCATTGTTCGGTTTTGATTGCTCTACCCTTCTGCGCGGGTTATTTCTGATTCCCTAGTTTCCTCGCCACGAGGTATACGTAATTGTCCTTCCGCCATGTTTCGAGAACCATGATTGCGCGGAACTATGTAATATTCTTCCGGATCGAAAACGCTATCGTCGTAAGATGTTAGAAAGAACTCTCTCCGTTGTAAATTTTGACTCTCGTTTCCTTCAGAACGTCTCGTTCTGGGATGCAGTCTGTGTTCTGTCACTGGTTTCGGTATTAGGCTCTCGTCAACTTCGTTGAACGGAAATACTTGCTCGATAACTATGTGTGAATGGAGCACCGGCTCAGGTGAGCTCTCATCCGAGTGTCGTGTTTTTAAATTTCGACGCACGCTATCGCGTACGACTTCTTGGACTACACGCACGGGGGTGACAGGACTTCGCGCTCTTTGTGTTCGCTCGCCGTGTAACAACGATATATTTCTAAGGAGTCGGTTTCTATTTATTTCGCCGTCCGTTCCGACATTAAGCTATCGCTTGCTTATACAATTTTTACTGCGATACGATTCTTTCACTTACAGTTACTTCGCTGCTAGCTTCATGCTGCTTCATTGTCGCGTGTTGTTGTCGTAGGTCGGTGTCTTCTCATCGCCCAATGTACATCGACACCAATCGACAAGGACACCTTAGCGCATATCAGCGACACCGACCGGAGAAGGCACCGACCTACGACAACAACACGCGACAATGAAGCAGCATGAAGCTAGCAGCGAAGTAACTGTAAGTGAAAAAATCGTATCGCAGTAAAAATTGTATAAGCAAGCGATAGCTTAATGTCGGAACGGACGGCGAAATAAATAGAAACCGACTCCTTAGAAATATATCGTTGTTACACGGCGAGCGAACACAAAGAGCGCGAAGTCCTGTCACCCCCGTGCGTGTAGTCCAAGAAGTCGTACGCGATAGCGTGCGTCGAAATTTAAAAACACGACACTCGGATGAGAGCTCACCTGAGCCGGTGCTCCATTCACACATAGTTATCGAGCAAGTATTTCCGTTCAACGAAGTTGACGAGAGCCTAATACCGAAACCAGTGACAGAACACAGACTGCATCCCAGAACGAGACGTTCTGAAGGAAACGAGAGTCAAAATTTACAACGGAGAGAGTTCTTTCTAACATCTTACGACGATAGCGTTTTCGATCCGGAAGAATATTACATAGTTCCGCGCAATCATGGTTCTCGAAACATGGCGGAAGGACAATTACGTATACCTCGTGGCGAGGAAACTAGGGAATCAGAAATAACCCGCGCAGAAGGGTAGAGCAATCAAAACCGAACAATGAATCAATATTAGACGTGTTGCTAGAAGAAATTCGCGCGCTACAAGAACGAATGGGACTAGAAATTATGGTTTTTGATCATAATGAAAACCGATTCGCACAAGCCTAATGAACAACCCCGTGACGAACCGTTAGACATAACCTAACGAACGGACGAACGGACACTCGAAGATATACGAAACCGACCCGGGAGATCGTAGCGGGATATCTATGATTAAAAGAAGCTCACGATATGATTCCGAAACCTCTCATAAGCTGTCGGAATTCTTGAGCGCCGCATCATATGCTATGAAAAACACGAATTCGATGGAAGAAGGAACGCTACTAGAAGCGATACTATGTACTAAACTAAAAGTCAGAACTATAACTGATTTTCAAACGAGATATACGCGAACTTTGCTCAGTTGAAAAGAGAGTTAGAAGTTTGCTATCTTAGCAAGAAAAGTACCATACACTTGCAATTCAATACTCTAAAGCAAAAAAACGGAGAATCGGTAAGAGCGTTCGGATTGCGTACGTACAAACTAATTATGGAGCTATACAAGTCCATGATAGAAGGTCGAAATAACACAATAGAAAATAAACGAGCGATCTTGGAAACTATACAGCAGCAGGCTCTATACAATTTTCAGCTCGGATTACTGGACGATATAAAGCTATTGATACGATCACAACATTATACAACGCTGCAAGACGCCATCGCTGTCGCGAGCACGGACGAGAAATCTAAAGGACCAATGGAAAATTTTGAGCGTGCAAAAGCGAATACAGTATGCACATCCGCCAGCGAAAATAAATTACCGCAATGCTAAAGATGCGGAAAAATCGGACATGTCGGACGAGATTGACGAATTAGTAGATACACGAACCGATTTTCTTTACCCAGAGCCGAAAAATCCATCGGCATAAACGCGATGGAAAAATATTGCATAAATTGTAAAAAGGCGGGACACGATAAAAAGGAATGCTGGTCAAAATCCAATGGACCAGAGAGAAACAAATAAGACGAATAAGACCGAGACAAGAGAAAGAAACGAGAAGACAAGTAAATACTACGATAAGAGCAAAAGAAAACGAAACATGCAAAGAAGACGCAGAATTGTCATTCAGTAGCGAAGAAGAAGAAGAGAAAAGCAGAAAGATAAGGACAACGCGCGAAAGCATCAAATAGCTCAGATAATCAGCAAGGCAAGAGTCAACGCTATTCTAGATCTGGTAACCTTGCCAATAAAAAAAGGAAAGGAAAAAAGAAAAAAAAGGAAATGAAAAAAGAAAAAAAAAAGGAAATGAAAAAAGGAAAAATTAATTTCTTATTGGATATGGGTGCTAGCCTAACACTTGTTAAAGTGAGAAATTTAAAAGGGAATACGCCAGTACGAGAGAAACAAATAGCTCTCATCGACGTAACAGGACACACTCTCGGTAAGATTCGAGCTACGATCGTCCTCGGAAATGAGAAAATAAGACACACCATATATGTGGTAAAAGATGACTCCCCGGTCGCTTACGAAAGAATTCTCGGCATAGATTTCTTAAAAAAACACCGAGCGATCATGCAAAGGAAATATTGCCAATAGGCAGCGTAAATCTAAAATGCATCCTCAGAAATATATTCTAACGCCTCGCAGTGAAACCATTGTGCAAACTGTTACTAGTCAAAATTAGATTGGAATAGTGAAACCTGAAGAAATGGAACCAGGAGTATTTATTGGTAGTTGCCTGGTAGAACCCGATGATCATATCTGCCCAATAAGTATAATAAATACTACCGAAACTATTGAAATTACGACGCCGAGTGTAACATTAGACGCCGTGCAGCTGGGTGACGCCGCGGAGATGCTCATGTTACATGAGAGCGATGGCCGTAGTGTACAATCACGGCAGGAATACTTATAAAAATTGCTACGAACAGATCATCTAAATCACGAGAAAAAGAAGGCACTAATGCAGATATGCTCTGACTTCTGCGACATATTTCATGTAGAGAACGATCCACTGACTTACATTACGACAATAGCACATGAAATAAATATACGTAGCGATAGCGCGTCTGTGCGACCTTATAGATTGCCGAAGAAACATAAAGCAGAAGTAAATCGGCAAGTTGAAAAAATATTAGATGATGGAATAATACGTCACAGTACGTGTCAATGGAATGCGCCATTGCTAGTAGTATCCAAAAAGATGCATCTGGGAAACCAAAATTACGCATCGTAGTGGATTTTCGAAAATTAAACGATCTATCAGTCGGAGATTCTTGTCCATTATCAAATATAACAAACATCCTAGATCAGCTGAGAAATACAAAGTATTTTTCAATGTTAGACCTCGCATTCAGATATCATCAAATTCCTATGAAGGAAGAACATAAAAATAAAACGGCTTTTCCTATACCGTATGCACACTATGAGTTTAATAGAATGTCGTTCGGACTTAAAAACGCGCCCCCGACATTCCAACGGTTAATGAACTCGGTGTTAACCGGAGTTCAAGGACTCGAATGTCTAGTTTATCTTGACGATATAGTAATATACGGTGCGACATTGAATGAACACAATAAACGACTAATTGAAGTAATGCAACGATTGAGAGATCATAATCTCAAGTTGCAGCCGGATAAATGCGAGTTTCTCAGAAAAGAAGTTACTTATCTAGGATTATTACGGAAAATGTGATACAACTTGATCTCCGTAAATTGCAAGCGTAGAGAAATTTCTGACACCAAAAAAGGTGAAAGCTATATAGTCATCATAGTTTTTTAGGACTGGCCGGATACTATCGAAAATTCATTCAAGACTTTTCGAAAGTTGCCAAACCTCTAACAAAACTAACAAAAAAAGAGGAAAAATTTAATTGGAGTATTGAGCAACAATCTTTCGCTTTCGCTTTCCAGACACTAAAAGAAAAATTAATTACGGCACCAATATTAAATTATACAGATTTTATTAAAGAATTTTTTGTAACCACCGACGCGTCCGATTACGCAATCGGAGCAATATTATCACAAGGACGGATAGGTCAGGATCGTTCAATAGCTTATGCCAGCAGAGTATTAAATAAAGCAGAACGAAATTATAATACAAAAAATAATACAAAAAAGAGCTTCTAGCGATAGTATGGGGAGTTAAATACTTTCGTATTTATTCGAAACGAATTTAAAATAATCACCGATCATCGACCATTAGTTTGGCTGTTCAGCGTTACAGATTCTGGATCTAGATTGATACGATGGAGATTCAAGCTAGAGGAATATGATTACGAAATTATTCACAAGATAAAGGAAATACGCGGATACGCTAAGTAGAAATTCAATTATTCTTGACTCACGGTTAAACACCGTCGCACACAACAAAGAGAGAAACAATGACGATGAAAGAGAGGAAGAAAACGAGAATATATTGCAGAAGAAAAGCGACAAATACTTTATGAATATCATGATATGCCGACAGGGGAGCATCAAAGAATCGCACGAACTCTGAACCGAATTAAACTATTACATAATTGGTGCGGTATAACGCGCGTTGAGGATTATATTAATAAATGCGAACTCTGTCAGAAAAATAAACCAAACTGAAAATAGTCATTACCGACACGCCGAAAACCATTCGAAAAATGTGCGCTTGATATAGTAGGACCACTACCTATTACAAACGCCGGAAACAAATATATCTTAGCTTTTCAAGATAATTTAATGAAATTTAGTAAAGCGATTTCAATAAAGAATCTAGAAGCAAATACGGTGGCCTTTATCACTAAAATAGTTGCCGAATACGGGATTCCTGAAAGGATTTTCCAAATTGAGCAAGGCACGAATTTCATGAGTGAAATATTTAAAAATACATGCAAGTTGTTAAAGATCGAGAAGATTCAAACAACAGCCTATCATCCTGAAAATAATGGAGCATTAGAACGCTCATACAGAACTTTGGCAGAATATCTTCGACATTACATAAATGAGAAACAAACATTGGGACAAATGACCCTACGCAATGTTTGCGTATAATATAACGCCACACATGACGACAGAATTCACACCATTTGAATTTACAGGCACCGAGCGGAACTATCGACAGCCCTGACCACGCCATTGAAGATAACTTATTCGTATGACGATTACAAGAATTACGAGAGAAGATCCGTGCAACGAACCAAGTAGCGAGAGAATATGTAAAGCAAGAAAAGATAAAATCGAAACAGTACTACAACCGAAACGCGAAGATGAAAACTTTTCAAATAGGCAAACAGGTTCTACGACAGTTAGACGAGGACGCTCAAAGAAATTAGAAGCGCAATGGATCGGATCGTACATAATTATCGAAAAACTGTCTGAAGTAAATTACAAAATAAAAATGGGTCGCCATATGATAACCGTGCATGCAAATCGAATAAAAGCATTCGCGGAAAACTAAAACTAATAAATAGAAATAAAAGAAGACTCACCAAAATAGGATTCCAAGGAAGCACCCTGAGAATATCCAATAAAATACAATAAAACTTGCGCACTACACACTACACACTAAAAGAATAAATTAGATTGCACTAAATACAAAACAAGCAAAAAACTAAAATAACTGTGGAAGGGTTAATGGAAGAATTAATTAAGAGAGGAGAGATTTTCGAATTTTTCTTCCTCCGGAAAATCAAATAACAAATTTTCGTCAAAAACCGTAACTTCCTCCGGAAAATCACTCTCAATGGGCCCAGGAAAAGTAATAAACGGGCAGACTCCGATGATTACGTAGGCTGAGGAACATCGTCACCCGTTTCACCACCAAAAAAAATCTCAGAAAAAATAAAAATGCAACCGATAATAAAAGATCCGTTAGAATTAACAAGATTAAGCACAAAAATAGATGAATTGATGATTAAATAAGCAACTAGATGAGGACCCGAACGTGTTCCAAAACGTACATTTTACCTACCCCATTGATTTCAGCGGAATATTAATAATTATAATTGTAATAGGAATAATAAATGTAATTATAAGAAAAAAGAAAGCAAAAAATATAAATAAAAATAGCGAACTGGGCAGAAGAAATGAAAGTTCACGATTTTAAAATTTTATAAATGTATCGGGTTGAAGAATTTTGTAATGCGAAAAACTCCGTTTTTCTTTCCCGGCAAGGGAGGAGTGTTGTAGCCCGAATCATTTCTTACATTATTTATGCTATTACTTATCATATTATATCCTCATAATCATTTTCGAATCTCGGAATAGCCGATGCTACGGAAATGCCGGCTGGAAATGCAAGTATGAAAAGCAAGTCTACAAATTCCAAAGCAGAATGCGAACGAGAAATTTGTGAGAGCACGCCATTTTGACCATATATGGTCCGATTTAGAATTATAACGCGACACTACTAGAATACTATAAAAACGCTAAATCACCGAGAGGACAGTCACAGTAACAGGGCAGTTACTCGTTGCAGCCAGTCGTTATCAGTAATAGCGAGAGTCACACGAAACATTCAAAAAGTCATACCAATAAATCAGTTACTTAACAAAAGTGAGTAATAATGTTTGGCCAGAAGAACCGTTCACCTACGATCCTGCTCGGCTACTCCTAAGACTCGGCGAACCTGATTTTTCCTAATTATAATCTTGTAACTCAATCCGGACTACAACAATATTATTATGTCCGCGCGAGTCTTCCGCGGCTGAATGAAATCGAGCCGCCGTTGGAGAAAAAGCGAAGCGCTTTTCGAGGCAACGAAGTGTTGTTTATATGAATTGTTCTGCGCGGTGACGAGGTGAACGGACGTCCGTTGAATTTCTGTAGTTGCTCTGTTTAAAATAAAGTCTACATTGTAGTTTTGTAAAAAAAGTGTTGTTCATTACCGAGCACGGTTTCTTTGTACGTGCGTGCGGTGTCGTGAAAGAGTGCGTAAGAAGTGACTGCCGCGGACGTAACAATATCTTTACAATTATGAAAGCAAGTAATATATGTAGCAATATATGCAATATATAAGCAATATGTGTATCTACGTTTATTAATTTAAAGTTTATTTATAACATATATTGCTTTCTTTCGTAATTGTAAAGATATGATAAATAGATCTGATAAATTAACTTACGTATAACGTATAACTATGACACAATACTGTAACAATACTGTGACGTCTCGCGAGAGTCGCGCATCATGTGTCATGCATCGGTCGCGTGCCAAACAATTAGAATCGCGATCCGCGACGCGGTGCAAGAAGAAATAATTTTCTCGCTATTGAAAGCAATCACCGGACAATATATCTAGGCGAACTTTCGCCGAATCAGTACTCAATCTCGAGCTCTGCAAAGCTTACAGAACAGGTTTTTTGTTCCGATGAAAAGTCGCTTCCGCCTCTTCGACGACCGAAAAGTCGCTCCTCCTCGCCAACTGTAAAGTCGCTCCTTCGCCGATCGCAAGGTCGCTCTTCCTCACTGACTGCAAAGTCACTCCCCCAACCACCGCAAGAGCGCACCCTTGCCGACTGCAAGATCGTTTTCCCGTCGACCGGAAGATCGCCACCTCTCGCCAACCGCGAGGTCGCCTTCCTCATCGACCGGAAAATTGCTGCCTCCTAGTCCGCCGACAACCGTCGCTATTCCGATTCCAGAACGTCCCTTTTCGGCACGAGGGCTCTCGCGGCGTAAAAGAAAGCTCATTCGAAATCTTTTCGGAC
>NW_011933294.1:49834-65876 GCF_000187915.1 Pogonomyrmex barbatus | reverse complement strand
TCGTAACGCAATGGATGACGTGACGCGTGACGCGTTCAGTGAGAATTCACCCTAATAGCTAACCTTTTTTAGGGTTCTATTTTTTTCTTTCAAAATTTAAATATTTAAAATTTAAATATTTTTATTATTATTTATTACCTTGTTTAAAAATACACGTAAAACCGTAAAGTACAACATGATAAAATAAAAGTGAAAGTAATCGTAAAATACAACTAAGTATGATCTAATTATTTATTTTATTTTCAATTTCAAATAAAAAAATGTTGCGTTAAATTTTATTATGTCTTTTTCCATTGCGTATACAACTATACATATATCCATACATAAATAATTATATCTCCGTTATATATCGTTTTTCAGATCTAATTATATAAATTTATAATTTATTATATATATTATATATGTTACATATATTATATATGTTACATTAGAAATTATATATTATATATACTTACGTAGAATAAATTAGTATTAATTAGAATAAATGAATATGAGAAAGAAAGATAAAGGAATAAAGGAATAAATCATTTATTAATGTTAAAGTATTATTTTTTAAAATTCTTCTTTTTGTAGATAATAAAATTATGTATAATTATGCTAAGTGTATTCTTTCATCAAATAATTTGATTCGGCAAAGAACCATTTGATAGTTCTGAAAAGAACTGTTTAAATAATATTGTGACTCAGTACTTAGTTCAATGAAGTGAGTGCTTAGTTTGAAAAGCGATATATAACGGAGATATAATTTATGGATATATGTATAATTGTATACGTAATGGAAAGAACATAATAAAATTCAACGCAATATTTTTTATTTGAAATTAAAAATAGAATAAGATACGGCAGATATCGCAGATTACCCAAAACCCAAGAGAATAATGGAACTATATCGCTTCCTAGATCTTATAAATTTTTATCGTAGGTTTATCAAGGACGCAGCTATTATTCAAGCACCGTTATATGCCACTATCGCAGAAGCAACCAAATGCGACAAGCGATCAATTGCATTGACTTCGAGGCTGAACACGCATTCGCAGAGTGCAAACGCCAGCTCTCGGATGCCGCACTGTTAGCTCACCCTCAGGAGGGTGCCCCATTACTTCTCTATACCAATGCTTCAGATTTGACAATGGGTGCTACACTGTAACAGCTGCAGAATGGAAAATGGATTCTTTTAGGATTTTTTTTCAAAAAGTTCTCCGATGATCGACGAATTTATAATGCCTACGATCGTGAATTACTCGTAATATACAATGCTATAAAGTATTTCCGATATATATTCGAATGAATATACAGTAGCAACAGATCACAAACCGCTAGTCTACACCTTCGACCAGAGATCTAGTAAAGCAACGCCACGTCAGCTACGTCAGCTACGTCGTGCTAGATTTGATTGGTCAGTTCACAACTAAAATCATCCAGGCGCCAACAATATTGTATTCGATGCGTTATTCCGCATCTTCTATCGACATGCAGTTATAGTAACATGATGAATTAGCATAAGAACAAAGCATTGATGAGGAGCTTGAGGCATTGCTAAAATCGAATATCAACTTAAAGCTGCGAAAACTTAGCCTGGACAACACAGATTATACAATATACTGTGATGTCTCCCAGGACGATGTACGACCATATCTACTTGGTATCTTACGTAAAACATTCATCAATTCAACTCACAAGTTTTTCTACCCGAGGATCCGAGCTACTATAACCTCATCGCGCGAAGATTCCAAGTGTGGCCAAGTAGAAGAAAGATGTATTTCATTGGATGAAAACATGTCTTTACTGCCAACGTGTCAAAATTCAACGTCACAACAAAAATGCTCATCAAGATTCCTGAATTTCGATTCCCTCAAGTTCATTTCGATATAATCACTGCCGCCATCCAAAGAATACAGATATTGCCTTATCGCCATCGATCGCTACTGCCACGCGATGAGTGTAACGTCCGCGGAAAATTAAAACTTGCGGACATTCATCCGAAATGATGTAAATGCAGTCGAACGTACCCTAGGTTCGCATCCGCGATTTTAAATATTAAGACATATAACTTATCATTTTACGGTTTTATTTTATATATATATTTTTTATATAACTTTTATTATTAAGATAATTAAGTTAATAATAAAGCGAGAACTCATTTTCCTTCGTCTTGTAATAAAAGATATAATTTTATTTTACTATTATTATTATACTATTATTATATTGTTTTTTCTTTTGAGGAATATAATTTTATAACATAATTTTCTTTTTCTCGAATTCCCTCTTCTTCGGTTTTCGATACAACTGCAACTGTAGAAGAGACAAAGGAGCGTTCAACGATCTTAGTTTATATTAAAGGGGAAACTTATCACACTCAAAATATTCCTAATTGTAGGGAATTGTTATTCTTTATTATTAAATTTCAGGATGTGATCGGAAGAAGTATTAATGAATATACTTAATCACAGTATACATATCTTACATATATATAAAAGCTTCTTCTCTGTATATAATATATAATAAATTGAACAAACACTTGCGTGTATAAAATTGACAGAATGAGAATATATTATTTTTGATATCATTCTCAAAAATCCGTGCCGGAGCTATCTGCATGCCAGTTTTATTGGAACGGTAAGTGCCGCATATTCGGAATTCGATACCACGATAATAGAAATATTAGTGACATCGTTAATACAGGTGTTCTAACGGTTACACATATGCCGCGCCGCTCCAATACGCTATTATCTTCAGATTTTAATTACAATACAATTTAACATTCTTACAGCTTCGGCCATTCCTAGCCTTACATTCGAATGTACCTTGTTTCGGCGGTGTAACGGAAATTAGAGAACAAAATAATTCAGTAAGGAATAGAAACACAAAATTTAAGTTTTAACTCGCATTACAGCATGAACGTTCCTTAATACAATTTTGTAATACTAACTATTTTAATACTAAATATTTATTTGGATAATGTAAATTATTACCTACTACGAATTAACTAACTATTTACAATAGTTTTACTCGTGGTTTCAACTTATCTAGAGATAAAATTGTGTTATACGGTTTAGGAGATTCGTTGAAATCTGGTATATCTTGTATAACATATCGATTATTCCTTAAAATTCGAGCTATCATATAAGGACTTGTATAACGATTTAAATTTTGCACTTTCGTGGTTTGCTTGGGAGATCGCGAATCATAACGTAATCGCCTGCTTGAAAAAAATAAATAGTAATTGGTTTTGTATATTTAGCATCATAATAAAGTTTATTATAATTTCTTAAATCTTCCGTAACTCGAATTACTATATCTCTGTTATTTTTTCTCCGAAATTATATCAATGTCGATTTGAGCGAACTGTTTTATTAATTCAACGAGGACTTGATCGTTATGATTTCTGCAGTCGTAACCCAAAAGCAATTTACTCGATGTGTTTTTAACTGTAGAATGAAAAGTATTATTAATAACATATTATGCTTTGTCTAGACGAGATTTCCAATCAGTTGGTTCCATTGCTAATTTTCTTAAAGAAGATTTTCTTAAAGAAGAAGGAATCAATTGACTCTCTCAACTGTGCCATTAGCCCATGGCGATGCTACTGCGACTTGCCGTTTTACATTCAGTAAATTATCATAATTCGCAAATTCTTTTGAGATAAAAACTGTTCCTCTATCCGTAACAATCTCCTTTGGATCTTCAAAAATATTAAACAAAAACCTCAAATGTTTTATTATTTCTTTCGAATTAATAGTCTTAGTTGCAAAGAGCCAAGTGAATCTAGTCAAGGAATCTACTACTACTAGTATGTGTTGGAAATCTTCTGTCAATTGTAAGAGACCGAAATGATCAATGAAAAGAAGTTTGAAAGGAGATAAAGAATTCTGGACTAGTTGCATTTCGCCTTCGCGTGTATGCGTTGACACATGCTAGAGTACAAACAATGCAATTATCAATATGATCGATTATTCTTTTCCTCATAGAAGGAAACCAATATGTAGATGCCAATCCGTCTTCTCAAATCCGCAATGGGCCATATCATCGTGATATGTTCTTATTAGATTTACAATCATTGAGTCGGGAATTACAAAACGTGAATGTTCGTTCGATTTACGATAAACCAGTCAATTAACTCGAATTTATCACTGTCACCTATTCGAGTTCATTTGCAATGGTCTTAAGTTTGGTATCTTGCAGTTGTTTAAGCTCTAATTCTCTTTCAAGAGGAAGTGTACCTACGTAAGATACCATGCGACTGAGCGCATCGACATGAGTCATTTTCTCGCTTGATCTATGTTTAACATTGAATCTATAATTTTGTAACGCTAGCGTCCATCGAGCGTGGGTTTAAATTAGCTTTATTACAGCATACGTCAGAGCATTACAATCTGTGACTACTATGAAATCAATTCCGTATAGATAAATATGAAAGCTTTCTATTATATTATAGCTAACATTTCCAACTCGAAACTGTGGTAATTCTTCTCGGCTTTATTTGTAGCCTAATTAAAATAGGCAATAAAGGCCCAATCTCCTGATTGTTGTTTTTGGAATAAAATATTTCCCAAACCGTGAGAGCTCGCGTCTGTATTGAAATGAAATTGAATCTCAGCTGTAGAATTATACAGACCCAGTACCGGTTGTGAAATCAACTCTTGTTTCAAATTATTGAACGAATTCTAGATCAAAATCAAAAGTCGTTGAGTATTTGCG
Source organism: Pogonomyrmex barbatus (assembly GCF_000187915.1). The sequence continues at coordinate 61,178 of NW_011933294.1, read as the reverse complement.
TAACAGCTGACGCAATGGCTTGACTTTAATTGTATATGCTTATATGAATTTTCTAAAGTAATTAGTTAAACCCAAAAATTGTTGGACTTCGCACACGTTGCTTGGTTGTGGGAAATTTTTAATCGTTTCGATGTGTCGAGAACTGATAATTATTTTATTCGCAGTTATTGTATAATCTTATAAATATTCAATCTTACGTTTTAAAAATTGACACTTATTTAGATGTAACTGAAAATCATAACGCTTAAGCATGATCAAGATCTCACGAAGTACTTCTAAGTTCTCTTCGACTGTGTGAGAATCATATCATCTATGTAAACTTTCTTTTATCGAATCAACGGATGAAGGATGTTTACAATCCTTTTTTGGAATTCCGCAGGTGATTCACAATAATCAAAAAGTAAACGGTTATATTCGAATAGGCCGTCCGACGTAGCGAACGCAAAATACTTCGTGCAGTTTTTATCAACTTTAATTTGATGGAACCTATCTTTGAGGCCTAACAATGAAAACAGTTTTATTACCCAAACTCACTATACAATCTTCGATGAAGGAGAATGGATACTTTTGTTTCGCTATCTTTTCGTTTAGAAGTCTGAGATTGACACATAGTCTAAGAAGACCGTTTTTCTTCTTAACTGGTACTACTCGCGCACAGTGAAGTATTACGTTTTATAATACCGCGCTCTAAAAGATTATCAGTGATCTCTCGAATTTTTAATTTTTCTGCATGCGCAAACCGTCGCATATGCGTAGATCGAATTATCGATCTTTTAAATAAATTTTAACCGCATAATTGTCATCGATTTTCTCGACCGCTAGATTTTCAATTTCTGACAATACTTTAATTTTGAATTACATTCAGGGCCAAAATCAGTAACAATCTTCAAATTTTTATTGCGGAGAATAAAAATTCCGGACGCTAAAACTTGCAATCATGTTTTAGAATTAGAATTTTCTTGAGCGTCATTTTCAATACACGGATTGTAAATCGCGATAATTTCTTGCGAAAAAAGTCACGACCAATGATAATGTCAGTGGCAAGATCGTTAGTTTTAAGAACATATAAAGTGATTGGCAAGATTAAATTTGGTAATTGCGAAATTTCAATCATAGCTTGCAATGATCTCTCTATCAGAATTGATTTATTGTTCAGAACTTTATATGATTGCCGGGGAAACTAAAGAATTTTATTCTATCGAAAAATTTATGAAAAACGCTAGGTTTAATGAATATTGGACCACCGGTATCAACTGAAGCGGTTAACAAGCAAGACATATTATTAACGCTAACAATTTTCAAAGGTGAATTTTGAATTTATATATTCCTACCATGAAGATAAACAAAAGTGATGCATGCACCTTGTGCTTCTATCATTGAAACGGTATATGCTGCCGTCGTTGCTATTGTGATTGGTGCTTGTTCCTTCCTTTTGAGTTTAAAACAGTCGGCTCATAGATGACCAGGAATTTTGCAGTAATTGCAAAATGTAATAGCCTTCGAGCCTTGTCCGCTTTTGCTGGTGGATTTGCCAATTGTTTCCTTACTTTTTGTCCACTTCGACTTAAGCTTCTTTTGTTGGGTTCGCTTGATATCGAGGAAATCTGATGCATATGATCCAAGAACTGGTCTACAGAATCGCATTTTAATGACGCAGCTATCACTCTTAGCAATCTATTATTTATACCGCTAATGAATAAATGGATAGCGCTATCATCGGGTAAATTCAAATTATGCATTAACATTAACTTGTCCATCGCATATTCTAAAAACGTTTCTCTCGAGAAATTCCAACTTTGCGCCTCTATTTTTTGTAACGCAACATGATACAATATTTTTCTAGTAAATCTTTTAAGAATTGCGCGGCGGCAGTGTTGCCAATTTAGTGATTTTGTCGCTAAATCTAGATATTTTGAATAGCCCACAGAGATTTTTATTGCAACTTTGCGATACGTCGAAACTCTGATGATTTTTGAAAAATATTTAGAGAATTCTAGATATTTTCAAGCTCGTTCTTGTTGCTTTAATTTTAAAAATTACGCACGTTTTGTTGAGGCTTTTGTTGAGGCTATAATCTTTAATGTCATTCGTATTTTGTTTTCGCTTCTCCCTGGTTTAAGGATAGTAAATGATGTAATATACAGAACGATAACATTTCAACAAGAAACAACTTTAAAGTTCTTACAAATAATATTCATTGATTGATGGCTGATTCAAAAGTAAGTATTCATAATTTGTAATGTCATTTAAGTGGGTGTTTCAAAGAAGAGAGAGAGAGAGAGAGAGAAGAGAGAGAGAGAGAGAGAGAGAGAGAGAGAGAGAGAGGCATGTATTTTTGAATAATATAAATAAGTTTGGACTGATTTAACTGTGAGAATAAAAATAAGCACGTATTTAACTCTTTACATCACCGGTAAAAGCTGATAGTATAATTGTTTCCTTCATCATGGCGCATATGTCATTTCATTGCGTGTATAAAGCTTAATTGATCAACATTACAATCCATCGAGATTGCTAAGAACGATTAGTTCGTGGAGATTATCTCTAATTTTCAGATTCAGTTATTTCTGTTGCAATTCATCGAGACTATCATAAGGATGGTTATATATCTGAACCAGTAACTTTTATTATCAATTTATTTGAATTAATTTCGACATCAAATATGCATTTAAATATATGCATGTAAATACTTTACATATAGTAAATTTTAATATTTATATTTTTAGTGTCTCCACAATATACTCAAAAATATCAAAAAGAAGAGAAATTGGAAGTAACAAAAGAATGGCTCAAACCGTGCACTAGCGATTTATCGAAAGCATACTGCAAATATTGTAAGGTGTTTCTCAACACTAAGTTAGGAGATCTTATAAAACACGGGCAGATTTTAAAGCACGTTGCAGCATCGAAGCCATTTTCGAATTACAGACAACAAATGATACTGTTTCAGTCTATCAACATATGTACTAAAGAACAGCATAAAGAAGCTCAATTTTCTCTCTATTGTAGTTGCTGTACATACGTCAATCGCAAGTGTCGACCATTTAAGCGATCTCCATAAAGATACGTCTTTCAATATAAACTTACACAGAACGAAATGTACAAACGTAATTAATAATATGATAGGATCTCATTTTTATGAAGCGCTAATCAAAGACATTGATGATGGATATTATAGTTTATTAATAGATGAATCTACTGACATTACAGTGAACAAAATGCTTGGTATCGCCATTAGATATTACAGCATCGAACAGAAAAAGATCATATCGACCTTTTTACAACTGATCGATATTGAAGATAGCACAGCGGAATTTATTGTAAATGCAATAAAAAAGTTATTGATTGTTGCAAAATTGCAGTTAATCAAAATGCAAGGAATCAGCACCGACAATGCATCAACAATGGTAGGGATGAATTCAGGCGTTTTACGCGCGATTGAAGAAAGACGTGCCTCATTTAATATTAATTCGATGCGTGTGTCATTCACTCCATTTTGCTATCTCGAAAGCGACTGAAAATACATAATATATTGCCTCGAAATATTGAGTTTTTGATTAAAGAAACATATAATTGGTTTGCTAATTCGTCTATATGACAATTGAATTACGCGTTCTATCAAACATTAAACGATGATCAAGAGCCTTTGAAAATTTTGCGAGTCGCAGAGACGCGATGGTTATCAATTGAGCCTGCAGTCAAACGAATTTTAGATCAATGGACAGAGCACACTTTGAAAAGCACACTTAAAAGCACACTTTGAAATCTCACGAGTTAATGATAACTGTTACATAGCTGAACTGTTATATTCCATGTATCGTGAACAAGAAAAACTTCATCTATCTTAATTTCCTATACCTGATTTTAAACATGATGCAGAAAACAAAAACTTTGAATCAAATGTAGCTGATCCAACAAAGGATCAGAAATACTTTCGGACATTAAAAGGCTTTATTCAACAGTTGCCAATAAAATTTTACTTCCAACAGCAAGAATAGATATTTAGCAAGACATCGAGAAATATTTGGATCCCTCACCTGTCTTAGGTTATGCGTTTGATTTTTTTTGTACAGAAAACGAAATCGTTTTCGGTCAGGAAAAAGAAAATTTAAAATCCAGATATATTTCTTTTCTAATTGCTTTGGTAAAAGAACTAAAAAACCGTTTACCTGACAATATTGAAGCGTATAAGTGTTTTTTCTGTAACCGAATGCTTAAAAGCAAATAAACGTTCAGATTACAGATATAGCTTTGTATTACAGTAAAAAAAATACGATAACTATCTCTCAAATCGAATTAGAGTAGAAGAATATTCATCATGTTAGGTGGGAAGAAACACAAAACACGGAAAAATTTTGGATAGAAGTAATAAATTATTGAAATGCTAGTGGACAAAATCCTTTTGAAAACTTAGTTGATTTGGCTTTTAAAATTCTGTGTCTTCCTCATTCTAATGCCGATATTGAGCGAGTGTTTAGCCAGATGAATTTGATTAAAACTAAGTTGCGGAACAAAATTAAGCTTCCATTATTGAATAATATATTGCATATTTGATTTGGACTCAAAAGGCTCAATGTTTGTTGTAATAATTACACTCTACCTGAAGATGTTTTGAAAAGTATCGGTAATATGAAAACGTACGAAAAGTTAATGCCAGAGTCGGATATTCATGAAATGGAAGCGGAAGAGATAAATCAGTTGTTGATATAACAATATTAAATATTAAGATTATATAAATACGTAACATAAAACATTTGTATTACGTTTGTATAACATTATGTTATTAATTTCATAATTTAATCATATTCTATTATTTTTTCTAATTTGCAAAGATGTTAAAATAATTTTGATATTCCTATATTTGATTTCTATTTTTTGATATGTATAAATAAAAAAATTAAATATAATACTTCTGTCACGTTCAAGACGACCTTGTCCTTTGTTAGGCCTGTTTTCACCAGAATCATATGTTCCTGAGTGTTCAAGCTCAGGTTCTGCAGACGCAGTCTGGATATGGTCATTGTCCATATCTTCATTTTCTTCACCAAAATTCGTGTTTTCCAAAATCTAACTCGAACAATAAAAAGTTATTCGTTCTCTCAAGTTCTGCATCCTGGTTTTGACTATCTTCTATACAATCGACTTCACTGCTAATATGTATCCTGCATGTATTTTTCTCCCACTATAATTTTTAGATTCTCCATCATAACCAATAAACATCTTTTTGCTTCTTGGCTCGAATTTTGAACGTTTTTCTTTTGATACATTCAAATACGCATCGCTGCCGAAAACACGCAAATGATTAATTTCCAGTTTATGCCCGAACCATTTTTCGAAAGCTGTCCTATTTTCAGCTTGCTTAGGCACTAATCTATTCAAAACATAGCACGCATTTTTTATCAGTCCATAAACTTTTTGGTATGTTCTTTGCAATAAGCATTGACTGTGCATTTTGCACTATTGTTCGTATTTCACCTCAGGACGCCCATTCTGCTCATGAATGAATATGGGGATGATAATTCGTGTACAATATCTTTCGCATTTAGAAAATCACGAAATTGTGATACACTTTTTTCCGTTATCAGATCGCAAGATTTTTACACTATTCCTTGTCTGTCTCGTGACTAGTGCTTCGAAACGTTTAAATATGTCTAATACTTCAGTTTTTATGTCGCATAAAGTATACTGTACGAAAACCAAAATATTCATCCTTGAATAATATAAATATTTTGAGTCACTTGGTGTTTCAATATTAATTGGTCTACATACGTCAGTATGAATCATTTCGCCAGGTTTAATATATCTTTCACGCTTACTTGACGGATGAGATTTGTCTGTTTCGCAAGCACACATGTTTCACAGAAAACTTAGTCGAATCACTAATTCTTAAACCATTTACGGCATTTAAATTTTTCTGTGTTCTTAATTGTATTTACATTTATATGGCCTAGCCTTTCATGCCATAGCTTCAACGAATTCACTTAAGCTACGTTGCATTCAGTGGGAATTTTAGTTTTCAAAAAGCATCCAACAGATTACCATCTCGAATTTCTTTTGCGAAAATTTCGCCGTTTTTTTCTCGTTCACAACAATCTTTGTAAGAATGAAACGAAAAACCTTTTTTATTCGCAGCTCCCACTGAAAACAAATTTCGCTTCAGGTCTGGCACATACAATATACATTCGATAATTCGGTCAAACAGATTACCATTAATCTCGATCTCTACCATACCGACATCGGCGATGCGGCCGCAACACTATATTGTACGCAATCTTTACCGTACGCATTTCTTTTACAAGCTCAATCACTTTGAAAAATCCCCGCCGCGATGTCATGTGCATACTCGCTCCGGAGTCCGCGACCCACACATCTTCGTCTTTCACTCAGTCAATCAGTATAAGATTCCAACACTTTGCACACATACGTAGATGCACTTGACTTCCGGTTTTCTGATTTTTCATCCTTCTTCTTCTTGAACTTTGCGGCGGCGATCCTTTTCCAGCACTCTTGCGCCCAGTGTCCCTTTTGATTGCAATGATTGCAATTTATTTAGTCCTTTTCTTTAGATTCTTGAAACTTTCTTTCTTCTTTTGATTAAGATTTTTGGCCTCCTTTTTTTAATTACATGTAGCGCCTTTGCTTGAAAAGCAAGCGACGAGATTGCTTCTTCCATTTCTGTTAGGTGTTTATCTTCACGCAAAATCCCAGCAATGAGATTTTCCTTTCTCCTATCCGCTGCCGCGGTGCATTCCCATGCCATTATGAAAACAAAAAAGCTTGCAGACTGTTTAGTAGTTTTGTTATTGTAGAAGCCTCAGACAGATTTTCATCTGCATCTTCCAGTTTCCTGCAGATACTCTCAAATTTTTTTCAGTTGAGTTGCTACTGGCTGGTTATCTGTGACTCGAAAGTCGTAGAATTGCTTTCAGGCGCTTTGCTTAGCGTCGACACAGCGTATAAGGAAGTTAATTTTTCCCATATTGCCTTCGGTGATGTGTAATTGATTAGGTTAGCATGTAGCGACTGGTCCACTGAAGATAACAAAATTATGACTGCTCGCGATCTGTTCTTCCTCCAGTTTTTCCAGTCTAAAGGTTTCTCATTCTTATTAGGCTTTATGTCCGTGCTGTCTATAAAGTCTGTTAATTCTTGTGTCTCTAATAAAAATACGCTAAACTTCCACGTCGGGAAATTTTTTCCATCAAGCTTAGTTAAGCCAAGAACTTCTTTGTTCATCATTTTTAGAATGAAAAGCAGCACTGAAAACTTTTGTACGAACACGAAAAATGGCGTCACTCAAACCTTTTCTTTTTCCTTTTCTTTTCACACACTTTCTGCGCAGTGGAAGCGTACTGGGCCCATAACCTGTTGAGTTATTTTTGAAAAAAATACACAAACACCAGTTTGATACTTTAACAGAAAAAAAAAATATTTATTTATTAATCACAATACTGACGCCACAAACATCTAGCTACGTGCTTTCACAACAACAGACCACGAGAGAGTGAGTAAAGGGGGCATCTAGCAAGAGCGTCCAAAAGTAAAAAAAAAATACTTGTGTTGGTGTATAAATTTAAATATCCCTTCAACACTTATATATTTTTTATTTTATTGCATTTTATATGTTCGACTATAAAGTCTTTCATTCTTCACTACATATATGTATATTGTTTTCGATCATATTATATTAATCTGCCATATGCTTCGAACTCATGCGCAATACATATTTCCGGACATCTTAAGAGAAAGAAGTACCAAAAAGTATGTCTCCCTGTCTACCTCCCGCAGCCACTGTTTCTTATGCAGAAACTATAGCAATTACCAGCTATAAGATCTATTGCATGCATGATGGCATGCATGAGGTCATTTCACTTCATGCGTAGTTCATCACAGAACATATACTAAGAGAAATGAAAGCTCTGTATATAAGATGGGCAATAATAGAGACACTACAATCAGAGATTGATCACAAAAAAGCAATTTTTGATTGTCCACCATCTTTTGACTATTCCCACTTATTTTCAAATACATTAATCTTAAATTGTAATATTATACTTTAAAAACATAAACGTTTTAAAGGTAATAAAATGTGTATATTTATAAAATTTTATTTTACATAATTATATTACCAATTTATTAATATATTTCTTTTAATTTTAACGATTTTAAATTTATTACTATTTATTTACTACTGTGATCAAATATAAACGAGATTTTTTAATTTAAACTGCGCGGATTCATCGATTCTGACAAATATTTTTTTATTAAGTTGGTAGTACTGTCTTTGACATCTGTGTGAAATTTCATGTCATTTTCTTCATTTGTTTAATAGTGAACACTTGTTTTTGTGAATATCCAAAAGTATTTTTTTCGATTTTTATGATGTGTGATTCTGTTGGGCAAAGAAATTGTATTTTATTTTGTTTGCGGAATGAAATTTCTGCTACTGAAACGTTCAGAATGTTGCAGAAGACTTTTGGTGACCAGGCTCTATCAAGACCAAAAGTATTTGACTAGTATAAAATGTTGAAAGATGGTCGATAAAGCGTAGAAAACGAACCACATCAAAGACGACCAACAACATCAACTGATAAACAACACGTGAAGCAAATCAAGGATTTGGTGCTCCAAAATCGTCGATTGACAATTAGAGAATTTGCTGATACTGTAAACATTTCATTTGGATCAGTCCAGACCATTTTGAAAGATCATTTATACGTGAGAAGAGTCAAATCTCGTTTGGTTTCGAAAACTCAATTTTTTTGGAAAAACAGCGTCACATTGAAGTGTGTGAAACAATGATTTCTGACTACCAGGACAAGATGAAACGCATGATAACTGGAGATGAGACTTGGATCTATACGTATGACTCGGAAACAACCGACTAATCGAGCGAATATCATGCAAAAGGTGAGGCAAGACCAAAAAGATCGCGCCAAAGTCGCTCAAAAATCAAGGTTTTGTTAACACTTTTCTTCGATTATCATGGTGTGCATTATGAATTCTTTCCGCCGGGCCAAACTGTCAACAAGGAATATTATTTGAGTGTTATGCGTCGTTTGCGTGAAACTATTCGCCTCAAGAGGCCAGATTTATGGGCAGACAACTCATAGTTTTTGCACCACGATAATGCGCCATCTCACACTGCACTGGTTCTTCGTGACTATTTCGCCAAAAACTCGACTCATATCGTTCCACAACCACCGTATTCGCCTGATTTAGCACCGTGTGACTTCTGGCTATTCAGTAAACTCAAAAGACCGCTCCGGGGACATCGTTTTGAATCGATTGAGGAGATACAAGCCGAAACGAAGAAGGTATTGAAGGCTATTCCAGAAGAAGAGTTTTCAGAGTGTTTCGAGGATTGGAAAAAGCGTTGGCATAAGTGTATTGCATCGGGAGGGGATTATTTTGAAGGTGAATTTGATTTTGAAGAATAAATAAAGATTTTTCACTCTATAACAAAAATCTTGTTTATATTTGATCACAGTAGTATTTATTTATCTTTTTCAACATAAGAGCAAGAATTAATATAATATTATTATACTACTGTTACACTATAATATTTTTAATTTTTTATACACAATTGTCAAAATGATCCTCTGTGAAACCAATACAATGACAGCTATTCACAAAGTTAGCGCAGCGAAAGAACCCATCACGGAAAAGCATCAACAATAAAATTTTCGAGGAAAATTTCGAGAAATGCAAGCATCGATGTCATGCTTTTTTTTTAGAAAGGATCATTATATATATTTATTATTATTATAAACAAACTTTATTACAATATAAAATAAAATTTAAGTAAAAAAATGAACATTCACCCATTTTTATATTGATTAGAACATAACAGGCGTGCGCTACGCGCGCGCCTAAGTTTTTCATATTATATATTTTTGTATTATTCGTTGGTAGCGACGTACCGTCGTGATAAAAAATAGAAATTCATTCATTTTTGTTCATTTTATCTTTGTCCTTGTTCAAAACCGATTCAAAATTTCATTTGCTACTAACTTCGCCCGCCTTTTACAAATTGTCATTTGTAAATTGACAGTAACTCAAAAATTAGCGCAGCAAAAGACCCAATCAGCATCGCGGAAAAGAGGCAACAATAAACTTCGAGAAATGGGAGTAATCGACTTAACATCTCCTTTTTTATAAAGGATTTATCACAATTAATTAATTTATGATTATATTTTGCAGTTTTAGTATCTCTATTATTTAATAATATATTACCATGCTTCCATGTTTAATATACATGCACAATACACTTAAATCAATGCACATGCAAAATAAAAAATATCGCTATTGATTAGAGTGAGATGGTGTATATTTCTTTCTTTCTCGTAGGATTTAGCCAAAACATGGCGGATCAAGATTTCTAATGCCCATTTCCTCCAACATGGTTCAATTCAGAGTTCCTGTAACCAGAATTCCGTTTACGCAGTTTAATCTTCGATCAATTTAATTTGCTTTCTTTCAATTTTACCTTGGTTCCGATTAACTGAACATATATGTTCAATATCTGCTAACTCCAACTAATTTATATCAAGTGTGATTGGTGCATAATGAATATAACAGAAAAAAATGAAAAATTTGACGATAAAAGTATCGAGACAATCAAGCAAAAAAAAACTCCAAATAATCTTCAACTTCATGAAACTTGGAAGAGTATAAAAAAAAGTTGATTATGTTGTAATTTGAGTCGTATAATGTGAAATCTCACCCAGTATACTCTATTTTGAATAACGACTTTACTTCAAACAAACAGACTTTACTTCCGAATAAGTATTGATCTGATATCGATAAGTGGCCTCAATATTTCTTTCGACAATACGAGCAGGCACTAGACGATTCGTCGCGAAAGAATCAGTCTGTACCTATACGCAGCCGAGAACTGATCATCCTGACCATATAAAATAAAGAGGAAATATAACTCTCTTCCTTTTTCTTTTCAAACTCACAGCTTTCCACCCACAGTTTTCAGAAGTGGGATTCGAACTCACGCCCACAATTAATTTGTTAATAGATAATAAAAATAGAGTTAATAAATATAATGATGAATAATGGAAAAGAAAAACATGAACTTGAAATTGAAATTTTAAAAATGCAATTGCAAAAAGAAAAGTTGCAAGTTGAATCTTACAGAAAGAATTAGAGTTAAAAACTTTTACGCGAAACATGGCATTTCCTCGGCAAGCAGGCTTTGCCAATGGCGTTGGAGGGTGTCGCCGTTGCAGTCCGATCTGCATTCATCGAGAGAATAGGACCATCATCTTTCTGGAATACTGGTCGTGAGGATTCGAAAGAATACATGTATATATGTGTATATATATATATATAT
>NW_011933294.1:20174-31247 GCF_000187915.1 Pogonomyrmex barbatus | reverse complement strand
TAGTCTGAAAAGTTTTGAGCCTAACATAGTATTTTTTCGGTCAAATATAGTTTTATTTTTCAATATAATCTCCTTTTAAGTCGATACACTTTCCCCATCGATACTCTAACCTCTTTAATCCCTTCAAATAGTTGGCGTCTTGCTCCGCAAAATAGACGTTTACATATGCGATGACCTCCTCGTTTGATGAAAATCTCTGTCCTCCAAATGAAACTTTAAGCTTAGGAAACAGGAAAAAGTCGCCAGATCTGATGAATACGGTGAGTGGTCAACCAATTCGAAATGCAGTTCGTGAATTTTGGCCATGGCGACCGCCGAAGTGTGAGCAGATGCATTGTCTTGATGGAACAGCATTTTCTTCTTCTTCAAATGCGGTCGTTTTTTTTGCAATTTCTGCCTTCAGCTTATCAAGTAATGATACGCTCCTGTTATTGTTTTACCTTTTTCAAGATAGTTGATACACACAATTCCGTGATTATCCCAAAAAACAGTCGCCATTACCTTTCTAGGATGATGGAACCGTCTTCACCTTTTTCGGAGCAGGTTCACCCTTTGCAGTCCACTCTTTTGACTGTTCTTTTGTCTCTGGAGTGTAGTGGTGGATCCAAGTTTCATCTACAGTTATGAATCGACGCAAAAAATCTGACTTGTTTCGCTTGAACCGCTCCAACAGGGCCTTGGAAATGTTCATTCGAATTCGTTTTTGGTCTAAAGTGAGCAAGCGCGGATAGCTTGCGCATATCCAATTCTTCAGTCAATATATGACAAACGCGTTCTTTCGATTGCCCATAGCCTCTGCTATCTCTCTAACCTTGATTCGACGGTCATCCAGTACCATTTGGTGAACATTTTCGATGTTATCAGCGGTGGTCGCAGTTTTTGGCCGTCCCGAACGCTCATCATCATCCAAGCTGGTACGACCACGTTTAAATTCAGCTGCCCATCTTTTTACAGTGGCAAATGATGGGGCAGAGTCCCCGTAAACAGCGTTCAACTCGATTTTAATTTGCGCGGGCGTATTGCCTTTCAAATGTAAGAATTTAATCACGACACGATATTCAATTTTTTCCATTTTTACAAAAACTGACATCGACTGACACAAACGATTGTCAAACAACAACTGAGCGTCCAAAATGGCTGAAATTTTCATAAAAGTTTTTCAAAGCATATACTATTGTACTACTAGAAATAAAGTACTACTAGAATGGTTTTGACGAGTAACGTCATCTTCATGTTAAGACTCAAAACTTTTCAGATTATCCTCGTATATGTATATATATTAGATGTACAAAAAAGTTCTGAGCTTTTTTTGTAAAATTCAATCTTTATTCAAAATAACACAAAAATATTGATCAACGAAATAGTCCCCGTTTGCATCAACGATCTTTTGCCATCTTTCGGGTAGCTTGCGAATTCCTTGACGATAGAAGCTCACCGGCTTCGAAGCGATAAAGTCATCAATGCATTTTCGTATCTCTTTAAATCTCACGAAATGTGTATCAGCCAAATGATGCTGCAGGAATAGATAATAATCAGAAGGCGCCACTGGCGCCTGGGCTATACGCCGCGTGCGGGAGAAGTTCCCAATCTAATGCAAAGATATGGTCCTGAATCGCTTTCGCAACATGTGGTCGAGCATTGTCATGAAGCAAGATCACTTTACGACGTCCTTGGTCAGTAAATGGCCTCTTTTCTTCTAATGCATCGCTCAAATTGGTTAATTGTTGTTGGTAGCGGTCTGTCGTGATTGTTTCACCCGGTTATAACAACTCGTAATACAACACTTTCCAATCTCATCAGATAAAGAGCAAAAAATCTTCTTGGCGTGGATATTGGGTTTTGGCGTCGATGTCGAAGGTTGACTAGGGTCAACTCATGATTTTCTACGTTTAGGGTTATCATAAAGAATCCACTTTTCATCGCCTGTAATGATTTTGTGTAGAAAATCTTTTTTCCGGAACTTTGAAAGCAAAGTGAGTGCAGTGTCACGCCGACGATTTTTGTTGTCTTCAGACAATTCATGAATCCATCTGCCTTCCTTCTGAACCTTTCCCATCGTATGTAAACGTACGGAAATGGTTTGCTGCGTAACGCCAAGCTGTTCTGCAAGCTCCTTTTCAGTTTGCGCAGAGTTTATATCCAATAGTGCTTGCAATTCGTCCGTTTCAATCTTTTGAAGGCGTCCAGCACGCGGTTCATCTTCAAGACTGAAATCTCCTTGGCAAAATTTTTGACATCTTTTACATGTAGTATGACTTACAGCATTCTCTCCACGCAGCACAAATCATTGTAGTGGCTTCAGCAGCATTTTTCTTCAGATGAAACGCGAAGTGGAAAATCGAATATGCTCTTTTATTATTGCCATCGTGAACAGTATTGATTTTTGAGGTTATGTGCATCAAACGCCGAACTGTATGGCATTTTAGAAGGCCAAATGTCAACGCTTTAAAACCGCAAAAGGGCGGGAAGATATATAAAATTTAAATTGTTATTTCGGTTGTATGAAATCTAAAGCTCAAAACTTTTTGTACACCTAATATATGTATATATATATATATTGCGACCGCTGCCTTGAATTCGTCGATCGCCGATCTCACCGCGCGGTCCAAATCTGCCGCGCGTCCGCACCTCTCGGCTGTCGCAAATTATCGGCACACGATAGCGATTCCGTATGATTCGTGAACTACTCATATAAAGCACGATTGGGCGCCAGGCACGCGAAACGTGTCACGAAAGTTTGAGATTCTAATTACTCGCGAGCCGAGACGCGACACGCGGCGATAGATTGCACGGCTGCTCAGATATGAATAGGGAGAGGGGCTTCGATGATCAGGGCGCTACTTGAAGAATGAGAGAGAAAAAGGCCAATAAATAATTATAATCGATATTCAACAAGGAACATTTTATTCGCGAATTCTTCAGCACAGTCTCGAGGCAGTTTACAACCACGAGTTCGAACTCACCAATCACGCGGCGCACGGATGATTCGTGCGATGTAAACAAAGACGACCGGCAATATCTAGAGATTTCGGCATGAAATCGTGGCAATTCGACAACGATTCTCACGCAAAACTCGTTACGTCGAGCTTTCGGAATTCGTAGCAAGATTGGCAGCAAAAGAATATAATAATTAAACATGCAGTTAGTCGGCGCAACCACTCGGATCAACGCGAACAAGGCAACAATAAGCGTACGACAGCCTGTATAATAATATGCGCAAGCAAGGGACAAAATAACATTAACATAGATTTAACCGCTGGGAGAGAAACGGAATGTTGTCCGGGCTTCCTTCTGTGGTGGGCGATCGCCACGATCGTCGCAGACACCGGCACTAGAATCGTTACACTAACTATCATTCGTACAAATTCGTACTACCGGCGCTCCCGCGACTCTCGCCCGATTCACCCGCTGTTCGCACGATGACGCAGGTGACGGCTTTATAAAGAAAGAGAACGCTCGGCTCACCAATAACAACGATTACTTCTTCTCGGCAGGTTGACGGCCTCGGATTCACGTCCTTCTTATTATTGCGAGCGCCAAGAACGCAATCGCGCCCACCGCTGACGAAGCGGATTGCGGCAAGCGGGCGATACATTATCTGACTACTATTACTCTTGTTAATCGATAATAATTGCTAAACTGCAATCGTGCATTTATCCTGCAACTACTCCACATAAAGTAATTGCTAATCGGGTTGCGCGGCCTTTACGTAGAAAGCTGCCGCGCGACCCAGAAATATACCGCTGACGAGCATTTCGACTACGCTGCAAGGATCGGCCACCTGGAACAAGATAAAAACGGGAGACCGGTGCTAGGAAGGGAGACTTGCCAATATTTTGTCTGGCCGTCATATCTGTCGCAGTCCGAATTAATAAGGACAAACTGTATTATTTAATAAAATTTATTGAAAAAGCAAATAAAGTGTCAGTGCTTTTGAACGCCGACTCCCTAATCGATTCTCCAAAACGACCCGCATAAACTGGTGGCAGCGGTAGGGTCGTTTCAGCAGCAGCACCCAATCTTCTGGAAAAGGCAAATAACCAAAATTGCTGACATCCCTGAGAGAGAGCCGATAGAGCGACAACGCCAAGCATATCAGTGACACCGGAGAAGCGGCGACCTACCGCAACAGCCAGCGCTACGTCACCAACATGCGAATTGCGATCGTAAGTTAGAAAATTAAGGCGAGCGCAATAGATATTAAGAGATTAGGTCGATGTCAAACGAGGAAGTTAATCAAACTCCCATCGAAAGAAACACGTCGTGGCTACACAGCGAGTCAGCCAGCCGAGCGCGCAACCCAGTCCGCCCGCGTGGCAAGCGAGCATTCTACCACTAAACCACCGATGCGCAATCCGAGCCCCCGAGCCTTGAGCAGACGGAAAATTCACGCGTTCCGCGTGATAATGTACGCCGCGATTTAAGTAATTATTATTCCGACAATAGTCTGCCGAGTCAACCAGAATTACATTCGAATATTGTAATTGAACATGTTTTCGCTCAGCGACATAGACAATAGCCTACTACCGAGTAGTGAGAGACGCAACGACGCTCTGTTATGACCAACAGACGCGAGATTTGACAATAATGACGGCACGAACGCAAGTAATCTTAGTTGCGGAGAATTTTCGCTGACGTCCTACGATAGTAGCGTGTTCGATCCACCGAATTTCACATCGCCTCATGAAACACAAATCCAGTGGAAATGGTAAATCAGCCCTCGGGCATACCATTAAAACCGATCGCGGAAGAGCAACAAGTAATAAGCAGAGAATTGAAAGACAAAGTAAAAAGAATAAGAACCACTTTAAGTGCACATTGGAAACCCGATCCGGCAG
The DNA here is from genome assembly GCF_000187915.1 of Pogonomyrmex barbatus. The sequence goes on along the minus strand of NW_011933294.1, from coordinate 26,409 downwards.
AAGCTTCGCACAACACGCGAGATGTAATGTTGACCGAGTTACTAGAAAGCATGCGAGCACTACAGGATCGCATAGCCAACTAGAAATCGCCAATTACGATCGGAGTGCAGAAAATGACGAACCGATAGAAATGACATACGGGCGTACAATGGACTACGTCCGAAATTCGCGAGACTCCGCGAATACGTTTATGAAGCTAAAAGAAGCAAGCGATATGATCCCGGATGGACGGATCGTCATGAAAAAAAAAATCATAAAAAATTAAATCATAAAAAATTTTTAAACGCGAGCACTTACGATGAGCGAAATAAATCCTGCCGATGAAAAATCATTATTAAAAGCGATGCTGTGCACGAAGCTAACGGGGAAAGCCATGCACGATTTCCAAACGAGGGACATACGCACGTTCGCGCAATTGAAGCGAAAAATCGAGATGTGTTATTTGGCAAAGCGTAGTACCATGCACATTCACCGAGAGTTTAATATGATTCGCCAAAAACCCGGAGAAAGCGCGCGAGAATACGGACTCCGCGTTGACAAACTAGCAATGGAACTCTATCAATCTATGGTAGAAGGGCGCGAACACACCGCTGAGCAACGAAAGGCAATCCTAGATACGATTCAGGAATTAACCCTAGAAAATTTCCAAGGATTACGTGACGAAATACAAACAATAGTACGTTCCAGAAACTATATGAATTTAACAACCGATTCAAGGCGCGACAGCCGAAGAAAAATTAAAAGGTAGTAAAACCTACCAAAGTCTATAATAACGAGAAAGTAAGAGGCAACCAAGAACAGAATAAAAACCGCAATCAAAAATTAGAATGCCACAAATGTAGATTAGGCCATCTGGCGCGTGATTGCCGTTCAAGCCGATACACAAACAGATATCCGCTACCGCGAGCCGAAAGACCAGCGAACGTAAACAACATCGAAAAATACTGCTTGTATTGCAAAAAGACAGGCCATAAGCGTGACGAATGTTGGTCACTGAACGGGCGAGAAAAGAACAGTCGAGACGTACGAGACAAGATAACGGAAAAGGACGACAAATAAATACCGTCGTAACAATGAAAAAGAATAAGTAGCGAAGGGGGAAGCGACGACTTGTCGTTCACAAGCAGCGGCGATGACGAAGAAGAGAAACCGAGAACAAAGATAACGCGAGCCGTATGCGCACATCAAGTGACACAGGTAAATACGCCTCACACAAATACGCCACATTAGATTTGATTACTCTGCCAATGCGAGAGACAAAAAAGGGAAGAACAAGCATCCTTCTAGATATATGCGCCACTGACATTAATAAAAGTAAGAAATCTAAAGGGAAACATACTAATGCGCGGAGCGTTTAGCTCTAACTTAAGATAAGAGCAACGATAACGCTAGGAGACCAAGAGATACGACATACTATGTATGTGATGAGAGATGACTTTCCAATAAATTATGAGGGAATATTGGGACTAGATTTTTTAAATAAGTAGCAAGCAAAATGCGATCACGGAAAAAAACAAGTCCGTATTGGCAACGCAACCTTCAAACTGTACCCATACAAGAAAATCGTGTTAACGTCTCGCAGCGAAACCATAATCCAGGCAGTAACCGAAATAGCATTGGAATAGTAAACGCAGTCGAAACTAAACCCGGAGTTTTCATAGAAAATTGTTTGGTCGTTCCAGAAGAAAACGTGTGCCCAATAAGTGTAATAAATATTACAGGAGAATTCGTAGAGATAACAACGTCTCTCGTCACGATGGACGAGATAAAGACAAGAGACGCCGCACACATATATATCGTGGAGGCGTCAAGTAATTACGCGAGCGACGAACCCATTCAGGCTCGTAAAGAAAAATTGCACAGACAAATGCGAATCAAGCATTTAAATGATGAGGAAAAGAAGGCCTTACATCAGATTTGCGAAAATTTCTGTGATATCTTCCACCTAGAAAACGACCGCTTATCGCACACTAACGCCATAGCACACGAAATTAATACATGAGCAGATAGTGCGCCGGTGAATGTCCGATCGTATAGATTGCCGGAAAAACACAAGGCAGAAGTAAATAAACAGATAGCAAAAATGCTGGATAACGAGATAATCCGCCCCAGCACAAGTCAGTGGAACGCGTATATTACTTACTAATAGTACCGAAGAAATTAGACGCATCTGGAGAACAAAAACTACGAATAGTTGTGGATTTTCGGAAACTGAACGACTTAACAATTGGCGATTCTTTCCCGCTCTCGAATATCACTGACATATGAGACCAACTAGGAAACGCGAAATATTTTACAACGTTGGATTTAGCATCAGGATACCATCAAATTCCCATGCATGAGGAACACAAACAAAAAACAGCGTTTTCCACATCCTATGAACCCTTACGAATTTAACAGAATGCCCTTTGAATTAAAAAATGCGTCTGCAATTCCAGAGACTTATCCGTGCTAACCGGACTAAAAGGCCTCAAATGCCTAATCTATCTAAATGACTAGATATATATCTATATATCTATATATCTATATATAACTATATCTATCGTAATATACGGACCAAATTTAAAAGAACATAACAAAAGATTAATTGAAGTATTCAAAAAACTAAGAGACTACAATTTGAAACTACAACCGATAATAAATGTGAGTTTTTAAGAAAGGAGATGACATACCTAGGTTACATTATCCGAAAACGGTATAATCCCAGATCTATCGGAAATAACGGCCGTAACAAACTTTCCAGTACCTAAAAAGATAAAAAACGTGCAATCCTTCATAGGATTAGCCGGTTATTATAGAAGATTCATCGAAAATTTTTCGAAGATAGCGAAGCCACTGACAAAATTAACAAAAAAGGACGAAAAATTCGCTTAAACAGCGGAGCAACAAAACGCATTTGAAACACTAAAGAAAAAGCTAACAACCGCACCAGTTCTAGCCTACCCGGACTTCATTAAACAATTTAGATTAACGACAGACGCGTCCGGTTACGCCATCAGAGAGGTATTGTCGCAAGGGCCAGTAGGCCAAGATCGACCAATTGCCTACGCGAGCAGAATTCTGAATAAAGCGGAACAAAACTATAATACAACAGAGAAAGAACTGCTAGCCATAGACCATCAAACACTTTCGATCATACCTGTATGGAACAAAATTCCAAATAGTTACAGATCACAAACCATTGATCTGGTTATTTAGTATAACAGATCCTGATTCGCGATTAATCAGGAGGCTCAAATTAGAAAAGTATGACTATGAGGTGATACGCAAAGGCAATACAAATGCTGACGCGCTCAGCAAAAATCCGATCGCGTCCGACACATATATAAACAGCATCGAACATGACAAGGAAGAACGCGAATATAACAAAGAGGAAAAAGAGCAAATAATGTATAAATATCATAATGCCCCCTCGGAGGACCAAGGCGTAACACGCATTGTAAATCGAATACGATTAACGCACTGTCACGGCTACACCTTATAATTTTAAATGAAGGAATGCGCGTAATATGATAAAATATTGATTTATTGATTTATTGATTGAATTCTTGTCGTGTACCAGGCTTCGATTGTTACTAACGAAGATTCAGATGACACCTCTGAGAAAGAATCTTCCCCCTCTTAATTATGGGTTTGAAAGAAGGAAGTGGTGAGAAGCTCGCGCGGGGATTCTGACCATTTCCACCTATAAATATGCGTGCGGAAAAAGCGGCCGCGTCCTTTCTTCGGTACTAACTAGGCGGTGACATTAATCAGTGGCGCGTGATCAACCTTAGGGTTAAATTCTTAAATTTATAATCAATTTCTGTAATATTTCTCTTAGGAGAATTTAAAAGCCTCCTCGATTAAATAAAGGTAATTTTAAACTAAAATAATTGGGAAAACTGAAATCTTAAATTCTTCTTGATTAAAATCAAGATCATAATTTCTAAATCCAAAACCGTCGCTAACAATATAGCGTAGCGTACCATTTAGTCGCAGCCAATGGTACGACTGAATAATTTGAATTTAGAATCTTAATAATAAATAATTATTTTCAAACGTATTCATGCCCAAAAGAGGAGGGCGCAAAATTCAAATTAAAAAATTAAGATTTCAGTTAAATCAAACGATAATTTTAAATAAAAATCCCTTCTCATTATCCCTAAAACTTAAAAATTTGGAAAGACAAACTAAAACTAAAATAATTAAGCAAATTCCTAAATATAAATTAAGAAAAATTGATTTCGGGGTAAATTATCCAAATTATAATCAAATTAATAAGAAGGATCCTCGATACAAAATTTATAAAATTTGTTTCCTATTTGGGGTTGATTAATTCACAAACCGATCCAATCCCAGGGTAAAGTACTTAAATGTATTGACCTAAAAACGGACAATCAGGACGTAACAGCACAAACAACTGACGACTGACACGAACTAACAAGAGACGTGGAAGAATACGCCAAATGCGAATATTGCCAGAAAAACAAACTAAGCAGGAAAACCAAAATGCCTCTGGTACTGACCGACACGGTGGAAATACTGTTTGAAAAATGCGTCCTAGACATTGTAGGACCACTCACAGTCACCATGAAAGGAAATAAATATCTACTAATATTCCAGAACGACTTAACAAAATTTAGTAGTAAAGCAATACCGATACTAAACCAGGAAGCAAGCACGATTGCCAAAGAGTTCACTACAAAAATAATATGCGAATTTGGAATACCGGAGAAAGTACTGACAGATCAAGGAACGAACTTCGTCAATGACATGTTCAGGGATGCACTTTTCTAAAAATAACAAAAATCCAAACAACCGCGTATCATCCTGAAAGCAACGGAGAAATCGCACAGGACTAAATATTTAAGGCACTATATAAACGAAGATCAAACTAACTGGGATGAATGGATCCTATGTACGCGATGTTCACAATACGACACCGCATACAGCAACAGGCTATGCACCGTTCGAATTGATGTATGGACACCGAACAACCCTACCTACGGCCCTGACAGCGTCGCCGAAACCATACTTACATATGATATTGTTACTACACATGATGTATATGATATGTTACTACACATATGATAACTACGCGCAAGAACTAAGAGAACTCCGAGCCACACAGAAATTAGCAAAAGAACATATCCGCGAAGCAAAACAAAAGGCAAAAAACTATGCAGATAAAAATACGAACACTAAAACCTTTAAAGTAGGAGATAAGGTCCTCCTGCAGGCAGTGCGCAGAGGACGATTGAAGAAATTGGAAGCACCATGGATAGGTCCATATCAAATAATCGAGAAAACCTCCGATGTTAATTACAAAATTAAACAAAAATGAAAAATTACGATGGTGCACGCGAACCAACTCAAACTATTCATCGAAGACTAGGAAACAATCACGTACAAATAATTAATTTGTACGTGATTGTTTCCTAGTCTTCGATGAACGCGAAAAACAAAAAGCAGAAGTATTAATAACAAAGACAGTATAAAATTAGAGTAGTAAAAAGAAGAAATACAGGACTCACCAGGACGGCGACGAACCGTTGCCCGGTGGCAACGCAAATTTGCACCCGCAAAGGGTCGCGGGATTAGCGCTCCTCACAGACGGGCGGAGGGGACGCCTGAGACCTCTCCTGGACACACCGTGCCCGCGAAGGAGTACGGGGGCGGTATTCCTCCAGATGACCGTGAACAGTCACCTGGACATCATCCTAGCCGCCAGCCGTTGTGCCGCCAGGCGGTATGATCGCCACACACATTCACTACACATAAGAAGGATATACTCCTTATCACACGCAGTGCACTGCATAGCTCGAAAAAGTTTTTTTTTTACTTGCATCAAAACGACGCGCAATAGGCCACGGTCGATGGCAGACTGAATAAAATATTTAGTAAACGTACCACAAAAAATCCACGATTAGGATTCACAGAAAAGTAATCTGAGTCCTAATTTTGCAGGATGCTCCTTGTGTGGAGAGGAGCAATAGAGGAGCAGTACAAGCGACTCCCGGCAAGCCTTTGACTAGGAATTATTCTCGTACCAGCTAGGGATGTACTACAAAGAAATCGGCCAGCTGAGATAGGCTGGATCGGCATGGAAACTAGTAATAAAACTGGGTACAAAGGAATTATCAGATTTTCGTTATAGTTTAGCGTATTTTCTAATTCGTACAAGTGTGCTATTTTGGCGTTGATTATCCTTATTTGGTTTGTTACTGCGTGCTGCAGTACCTTGTCGTTTGTT
>NW_011933294.1:4009-18514 GCF_000187915.1 Pogonomyrmex barbatus | reverse complement strand
TGTTTATTCTAAACACGTTATTTGCGATAAATATCATCACATTGCCTCGGTAGTCGAAAGGATAAGATGCCTGCCCGGTAAGCAGGAGATCCAGGTTCGATTCCTGGCTGAGGTGGTATTTTTTCGCAAAATAATTACGAGTTTTCACGACTGGTTCGTGGTCGGGCCCCGCCGTGATGCACACCCTCCCTTTTAATTATTTACAAATAATTAAAAACCCCGTAGATTTAACCAACTAAGCGTAAACCTAGGAGAAATAAGGAAAACTCTAGGAGATAGTGATAATAACTTATTAAAAAAAATACATTATATATCCTATGGGAACAGGAACAATAATAACTGTAATAAGATTGGTGGCATGATACATAAATAAAAATAAAAATAAAAAGCAAAAGGAAAGCGAGATAGCCACACAGAGGCGTCGCGACGCTGTTATGTTATATTAAGCACACAATTATGTTATACTCACACGACAGCACATGTAAACTAGTAGATAAGACCACCTTCCATCGAAGGGGGAGGGATGTCGCGAGCGCCAAGTAGGAACACACGGAATTCAAAATCCTTCGTGGTTCCCTTCCATCAAAGGGGGAAGGATGTCACAAGCGCCAAGAACGCAATTGCGCCCACCGCTGACGAAGCGCATTGCGACAAGCGGGAGATACACTATCTGATTACTATTACTCTTGTTAATCGATAGCGATTGTTAAACTGCAATCGTGCATTTATTTTGCAACTACTCTACATAAAGTAATTACTAATCGGGTTGCGCGACCCTTACGCGATGTTATGTTCTGATTGTCCATTTTTGAGTCAATACATTTAAGTACTTTATCCTAGGATTGGACCGATTTGTGAATTAATCAATCCCGAATAGGAAACGAATTTTATAAATTTTATATCGCGGATCTTTCTTATTAATTTGATTACAATTAGGATAATTTATCTCAAAATCAATTTCTCTCAATTTATATTTAGGAATTTGCTTGATTATTTTAGGTTGACTTTCCAATTTTGTAAGTTTTAAGAATAATAGGAAGAGATCTTTATTTAAAATTATCGTTTGATTTAATTGAAATCTTAGTCTTTTAATTTGAACTCTGCGCCCACCTCTTTTGAGCATGAATACTTTTGAAATTAATTATTTATTATTGAGATACTAAATTCAAATTATTTAGTCACAACACTATTGGCTGTGACTGATTGCTACGCTATTGTCAGCGATCGAATTTGGATTTAGAATTATCTTTTTTTATTTTAATCAAGAAGTATTTAAGAAAGAAGAATAAGATTTTAATTTTCCAGTTATTTTAATTTAAAATTACCTTTATTTAAGTCGAGGAGGCTTTTAAATTTAAATTCTCCTAAGAGAAATATTACAAACAGAGATTTATTATAAATTTAAGAATTCAATCCTAAAGTCGATTACGCACGACTTATGATTGAAAATACGAACTGAATTAAACGAACTGAACTGACTATTGCTACCGTCACGCCTAGATAGCTTAGCTTTTACAGAGCAGAGCAGAGTAGAGCAGAGCTTAACTTTCTTTCTCTATCTGCTGCTTCTTCCGCACGCACATTTATAGAAAGCACGCATATTTATAGAAATGGTCAGAACCCCCGCTCGAGCTTCTCATCACTTCCTTTTCTCGAACCCATAATTAAGAGGAGAAGGTTCTTTCTCAGAGGTGTCATTTGAATCTTCGTTGGCAACAGCCATAGCCTGGTACCAACAGGAATTCAATCAATAAATCAATAAATCAATAAATCAATAAATCAATATTTTTATCATATAGCATGCATTCCTTCATTTAAAATTATAAGATTTAGATAGCCGAAAATTGATACCTCCTCTCTTAAGTCATATGTAGTACCTTATGTTACTACGTATGAATAATACTAGTTAATCAGGTACAAAATTGGCTTATTTCTATACAGAAGTTAGCTATTATTATTATTATTATATTTATATATTTGTTTTTTTGTTTGTTTTTTTTATTATTTATTTATTGTTGTTTGTTGTTTTTTTTATTTATTTACTTATTGAAAGCAATGTAGTTTAAATACAAAATATGTTCCACTTTTTCCTTTTTTTTGTTTGTTTATTCTAATGGGTATGGTTATTTGTTTATTATTACATATGTTAAAATAAATATATTTCTTCTTTAATCGATTTTGTTTCTAAAATATAACTTCTTATACATTTTACGCAATCTATTAAATTTTTTAATTTTAAAAGTATTTTATGACATTTTTAGCATTTAATTTTTATGTCTTTATTATTTTCATTTACAATCGCGAATATAGGGTTTGAGTTTCATTGCGGATAAAAGTTTGACTTGAATTTTCAATTTCATTTTCTATTTCGACTTGTGTTTGTTGTTGTGTAGTGTATTTGTGTTATTTCTTGCTGTTCATTTGTTTGTTGATTTCCCTCTTCTAGTCTTTTTTTTTCTGATTTTCTTTCTTCTTGATTGGCGTTTTTGTTTGGCTAGATGTAATAATTTGTAGATGTAAAGATTTGTGACTAAGTCCCAAAGCGCTCCGATGAGATATACTGATCAATCATAAATTGTGTGAAGTGGATAGCCATGAATTAGTGTGTCTATTATTAACTTAATTGTTCTTATGCAGAAATATAATTCAATTAATCCTGCACTTGCGTTTCCAATAGATAGGAATGTTCCCCAAATTTTCTTCCATGCAGATTCAGTAATTTTATACAGAGAATTTTCGTTGAGAAGATGAGAGAGTGATATTCCTTGAGGTAAGGTCGGTTCTCCTATAACACCACGAGCCATTGTGTTTAAAATTCCGTTCTTTTTTGCTAGAAATATAATATGATCTCGTAAATTTTCGAGTTCGCTGTTTGTATATATGCTTGCTGCCAATGATCCAGGATCGTTGTATTGCCAAGTTGGTTTTGTCATCGATATTTTAATGGAGATTTGCTATATTCCAGAATTGGTATAATATACCATTCGTCATTTAAATAATACATTGTTGGAATTATTCTGCTGCAAGTGATTTGCGTTCCGGTTTTGAAAAGAATATGAGTTCGTAGTGCTAAAAAGTATGTTTCATTTCTTTTTAATACTGGTAATTGTTGATAACATTCCTTCGTATGATAAATTTTAACTTCGACTGGAGTACATTTGATTATATGAACGACTTCTGATATTACTGCCATATATCCAGATTCTTTCATAATTTGATATGCGAAATCGTTTGGAGAATGTGTGGCTATGCTAAGTGCATTTTTTATAATTTGTTACTCCAAATTGCACCGTTGTTTAAGTACATCTGTGTATAAATGATTCATTTGTGTTCGTATGTGTCTTTCTACATAAACAAAAATATCTTTTTGAATTTACATAAGCAAAAATATCTAAATTTTCAACTGATAATTTTCGTTTTTGAATAAAAGTTCTTTCATTTTTAATTTCAAGAATTAATAATTTTGGATGTTCTGTTTTTATTAAAGTATATCCGCAAAGAAACTCTTCTCCAATTTGAGTAAGCGCAAAAGTTATATCTTGAGTTGATAAGGAATAAATTATTTGTAATTTTTTATTTATGTTACTAATCATTTTGTTCACTTTTCCTTTATATAATACGTCATAATAATTAAATTTACAAAAATTTGTTGGTATGGTTTCCCAAAAAGTATATTTACTTTCGATATCTATGCAATTTCCATTTGAATATTGACAAATTGTTCCTGTTTTTAAATGAATTTGATCGTTTCGTTTCAATATTTATTACTGTTTGATATGAAAATAAACTTATTGTCATTATTCCTTGTACAACTACATCTTGTCAAGTTCCATATGAATCTGAGTATTGTGTATCCCAAGCATTTTTCATCGGTTGTTCAAATCTAGCAAAAATAATTGGTCGCGAAGTTGTATAATTTACTTTTAATCCGTTAATTATGTTATTTATATTTACAATTAATGTTCCGGTTTTGTGCATATTTTTACATCGAATGTTGTGTCGATTATATATTCTGCTTGCGCATTTTGTACAGTTGATATATGTGAATACATGTCGCAATAATAAATTGTTCGCAAAATTGAGACTTTACATTGTATAATATTGATAGATTCGAATTTCGACAATTGTAATAATTGAATTTTAGTTTCTTGTACTTGTGGTTCGATTAGCGGTATATTACATTCTTCTATTTCCAATAATGTTGTGACATTCAGGTTGGATGTTCCGCAGTCAAAGCCGATAATTGCATTTCTTCTATCAAGATGTTCTGGATAAGAAATTAAGAGGAAGATTTTCGCTTTCATCTGTTTTGAAAGAAATATTATTATTATGAATGAAATTGAACTTGTTGCGCGGTACAAGTTCAATTTCTTAGGTAATTGTCATTTTTTAGTTTTTCGAATTTTATTAGGATGAACAATCTTTAGTTTTCCTTTAAAAAGAATTTTGATATTTCCATTTGATAAAATATCTGTTATTATATGTGGTCCAGAATATTGATCACCTAATTTTCCTTTTCTTGGTTCACACAAAAAGAAAACTTGATCGTTAATTTGAAATTCTTGTGGATTAATTTTTCGATCACAATAATGTTTAGATTTAATTTTTGAAGCTATTAAATATTCTTGAGGCAATTCTTGTAAATTATGAATATTTGTCATTAATTCATATAAATAATCGTTATATGTTTTTCCTTTTTCTGTATCATTAATTATTTCACTGGATGATTGTCTGGTCACTTTGCCAAACATCAACTCATATGGAGTATATCCAGTATTTGTATTTATATTCCAGTAGTTGTATTTATGTGTACTCGTATTATAAGAGAAAGTTGCATATTCTAATAATTCATCTCATTCAGTAAATTTATTAATATATTGTAACATATTTTCAAATATTTAATTAATATTAAATGAGATCTTTCCAAAGCTCCATTAGCTTGTGGATAAAAGGATGTTGTTTTAAATTGTTTAATTCGAAATTGTTTTGTAAATCTTTTTATTAAATTACTCATAAAATTCGTTCCTTGATCTGTTAATATAGCCTTAGAGGCTCCAAAAATACAAATAAAATATTTTAATAATGCGTCAGCGACTTTTACGACAGTTATTGATTTTAAAGGTATTGCTAAAGAAAATTTAGTTAAGTGATCTTGGATTGTTAGGATGTAGGAATTTCCTTTGGATGTTTCTGGTAAAGGTCCAACTATGTCCATTAATTTTTTCAAATGAAGAAAAGGGTGTGTCAGTTATTAACATTTACGTTGTTTGGTTTTGACTCGAACTAACTTTTTTATTTAACATTGTAAACATTGATTTATATAATTTCGAATTTCGGTCTTTAAATTATCCCAATAAAAATTTTGTCTAATTCGATTATATGTTTTAATTACTTCTTTATGTCCTCCAATTTTTGATGAATGAGCTTCTTCTATATCTTTTCGATTTTCAACTTCCGAAATTCTGACTAGACCAATTATTAATTTGACAAATTATTAATTTAACTGGAATTCCGATAATAGATTCTCGAATTTGATTTAAAATTTCTTCCCATTTTATATTATCAATTTCTTGTGTTTTTGCAATATTTAAAATTTTAATTGAATTTTCTTTAATTGCTTCTCGTAATTTACTCGTAATTAACTTAAACAATGTAATGTTTCCTTAGTTATTTTTTCGTTAATATTATTTTTGCAAATAAAAATTAGATGAATTTTATTTCCTTTCTTTACTATTTCAATATTTCCTAATTTTCCTTCTTTAATTTTAGGAATTAAATTTCTACTTTGTAATTCTTTTGCTCCGTCATCACAAAGTTTACTGTTTGCAGTTAAAAGGTATAAATAATTTTCTTTCTGCATAAAAATTTTATCACGACTGTTTATTATACTTTACTTTTGTCCGCGTGTCACTATCTGTCTTTCAGTTGTGTCATTTATTTTGTCAAAAGTCATTTCATTGTAAGTTTCGTTTATGTCTTGTTCGTTGTCATTGTTTTTGTCTTCGTCAAATTTTTCTTCTTCAATATCTTTTTCTTCAATGTAATCGTCAATGAAAATTTGGTTCTTTGGATAATTTTTTCCTTCATTTTCACTTTCTGGCATCAAATTTTCTTGAACTTCTCCTTGATTAATTTCATTATTATTTCCTGTTAAGTTATCAAGAATTTGTAAAAGATTTGGTGATATTTCTATTTGTGTATTTAAATTATTATGATTTTGTGAATTTGATTCATCATAACTTTCTGCATCTTCATAATTTGAAATTTCTGAATCTAGTGTTGAGTTGAATCTAGTGTTGAGTTTTGTTGTATATTGTTTTCTGTGCTGTTATTAAATAAATTTTCTGTGTCATCAGTTTCGTCTGTTTGATTTAGTGGATTATTATGTATTTCCGTCTGAAATGTATGTTCATAAAATAACGATTCATTTAATTCTTTCTTAGTAAATGATACACTTTATCCTTCTGACTTTTCTGTATTACGCGTCTGCATTCCTAAAACTAATGGCTCTGGTTCTTCCATTATTGTTCCTCTTCTTGGTGAAGATCTTGGATTTGCGTTTCTGTATCTAGCTTCCTCATCTTCTGAACATTCTTCTATCTCATCATACTGAGGTAGTAGTAGTTGTGATATATATATATATATATATATATATATATATAATTTAATTATATATATATATCTATATATATATATATATATATTTGCTATAGGATTTCTGGATAAAGCATCAGCATTAGCGTTAATTTTTCCTGGTTTATATATTATTTCATAATCATATTCGGCCAGTTTTATTCTCCATCTTGCTAAGCGAGAAGTTGGATCTTTCAATTTATGAAGTCAAGTTAATGGTTTATGATCAGTTATTAAGAAAAATTTTTTACCATAAATATAAGGTCGAAAATGTTGAACAGCATACACAATTGCTAATAATTCTTTTTCTATAGTTGAATAATTTTTCTCTGCATCAGATAATATTAATACACGCGAAGCGTAACTAATTGATTGATCTTTTCCAATCTGACTTTGACTTAAAATTGCATCTATTGCTGTTCCAGAAGCGTCAGTAATTAAGAGAAAAGGTTTTGTAAAATCAGGATACTGTAATATCGATTCTTCACATAACGCATTTTTTAACGTATTAAAACATTCTTGTTCTTTATCTCCCCATTTAAACTCTATATCTTTCTTTTAGTAAATTAGTTATTTACTAAACTTTACGATTTAGCTATTTTTGAAAATCCCTTAATAAATCTTCGATAAGACCCAGCTAATCCAAGAAATTGTTTGATATTTTTTGCATTTTTAGGAATTGAAAAATTTTGAACTGCTTCAATCTTTTTATCAGGTCGGACTCCGTTTTCTCCAATTATATGTCCTAAATAAGTTACTTCCCTTCTTAAAAATTCACATTTATCTGGTTGTAATTTTAAATTTGCTTCTTTTAATCGTGAAATTAATTTCTTAAATTTAATTGCGTGTTCTGTTAATGAATTAGCATATAATACTATGTCATCTAAGTATACAAAAATTTTGCTTCCTTGCATTCCCGTCAAAACTAAATCCATTAATCTTTGAAATGACAGACGCATTTTTAAGTTCAAAAGGCATACTGTCAAATTCATAATGATCATGGGAGGGGGGGGTAGAAAATGCTGTTTTATGACTCCGGATTTCGAACATCCGAATTTTGATTTGATAAAAACCTGAAGCAAGGTCGAATACAGAAAAATATTTTGCACCTCCCCTTAGGTCACGGAAATCTAACACCATTCTCCATTTCTTATTTCCTTTCGAGTCCGACTTCTTAGGAACTATCCACACAGGCGTATTATAAGGTGATTTTGATGGTTTAATTATATTTTGCTCTAATAATTCATTTATTTGTCTGTTAATTTCATCTTTATGAATTACTGGAAATCTGTATTGTTTAGTATTTATTGGAATCTCATTTACTGTCGGAATATGATGTTTTAAAACATTTGTATGATTAAGATTTTCACTGGGCAAATGAAAACAATCAGCACTTTTCTTTATTAATCTTTCAACATGTTCACGCTCTTCATTATTTAAATGCTCAAGTCTTAATGCATCAATTATTTTATTCTTCCTTTCATTTTGATTTATGTAGAAACATAATCTTGAATTCGAATTTGTATTAAGATTTTCATTTGAACTTGACTTTGAGTTTGAATTTGAATACAGGAACTTGTATTTGAGCTTGCATTTGAGTTGTTATTATTATTGTTATTATTATTAAAAATTCTTTTCCGACATTCCTCAATAGTGTGCCCTAATTTTTTGCAATATCTACAAGTTATCGAATTTTGATTATTTGAATTCCAACTTGATTGAAATCGCGGAAGTGGATCAAAACAATCGTTGTACTCGATTGTTTTTATTATAATTATTGTTATAATAGTTATTATTATTTCGCATATTTTGAGAAAATCCCGATTTATTTTGATTTTGATTTTTATTAATCAACTAACGATCAGCTGCATGACTTACCTTTCGACAAAATTGGCATGTTATTATATTATTTCAACTTCAATACGACGGGTCGAAGCTCGTTTTTCAGCCGGCGCGTTCTCTGCGAGTACTACACGTCTTATCATGTTTACAGTTTCTAATTCTTTCTCCGCATCAATTTCCCGTGCCTCTATTTCTTCAAATGTTCCTTTTTTTGATATTATTATTTCTTTTGATATTATTATTTAATCCGCGTAAGAAGCTTGTTTTTAAATGTTTCTCAATTGAATCTTTTGATATTATTATTTCTTTTGATATTATTATTTAATCCGCGTAAGAAGCTTGTTTTTAAATATTTCTCAATTGAATTTCGAAATTCTAAACTTAATATTCCGGTTTGTCTTTTTTGTGCATCAAGAATTCGCTTTCCTAATTCCCTAACTCGATTTGCATATGCTGCAACCTTTTCGTCCCTCTTTGATATAGATAAACTAATCGCCTTTGCTTCATAAACTGTTTCTCGCGATCCGTATTTTGCTCTCAAAAATTCAACGAAGTAAACAAATGGAATATTTTCTCCATCAAAATTTGGGACCGCTTCTAACGTGTTTCTGATCGAAAATTGTAAAAAGTTACTTATCGTTCCTTCTGATGATAAATTAATAGCTTGATTTCGTTGCTGTTACTGAAGCTGTTGTATCGTTTATTGTTGCTCCCAATTAGTCTCCGTAATTCATTCATGTCTGTCTCCCTTGAGTTTTCCATGATGTTTCTTGATATTGATTGACCAGATCCCTTTATGTTCTTTAATTTATTGTTTTTTGTTCACTTTTTCACTGTTTACTATCGTTTCTTTCCACAAACCGTTTTAGTATCCTACCGCTGTCCAACCACCAAAAATTTCCAAATGTTACGTTCTGATTGTCCGTTTTTGGGTCAATACATTTAAATACTTTACTCTGGGATTGGACCGGTTTGTGAATTAATCAATCCCGAATAGGAAACGAATTTTATAAATTTTATATCGCGGATCTTTCATTAATTTGATTATAATTAGGATAATTTATCTCAAAATCAATTTCTCTTAATTTATATTTAGAAATTTGCTTGATTATTTTAATTTTAGATTGACTTTCCAATTTTTTAAGTTTTAAGAATAATGAAAAGGGATCTTTAAAATTATTTAAAATTATCGTTTGATTTAATTGAAATCTTAATCTTTTAATTTGAACTCTGCGCCCACCTCTTTTGGGCATGAATACTTTTGAAATTAATTATTTATTATTGAGATTCTAAATTCAAATTATTTAATCACAACACCATTGGCTGCAACTGAGTACGCTACGCTACTGTCAGCGATCGAATTTGGATTTAGAATTATCTTGATTTTCAAGAAGTATTTAAGAAGAATAAGATTTCAATTTTCCAATTATTTTAGTTTAAAATTACCTTTATTTAGTCGAGGAAGCTTTTAAATTTAAATTCTCCTAAGAAAAATATTACAGAGATTTATTATAAATTTAAAAATTCAACCCTAAAGTCCATCACGCATGACTTATGAGTGAAAATATGAACTGAATTAAACGAACTGAACTATTGAACTGACTATTGCTACCGCCACGCCTAGATAGCTTAGCTTTTACAGAGCAGTGCAGAGCAGAACTTAACTTTCTCTCTCTATCTGCTGCTTCTTCCGCATGCATATTTATAGGAAATGGTCAAAACCCTCGTGCGAGCTTCTCACCACTTCCTTCTCTCGAACGCATAATTAAGAGGGAGAAGGTTCTTTCTCAGAGGTCATTTGAATCCTCATTAGCAACAGCTGTAGCCTGGTACCAACAGGAATTCAATCAATAAATCAATAAATCAATATTTTTATCATATAGCACGCATTCCTTCATTTAAAATTATAAAATTTAGATAGCCGTGACAGCGGAAAGCCGCCGCGTGACCTAGAAATATACCGCGAACGCTGATGAGCATTTCGACTACGCTGCAAGAATCGACCGCCCGGAACAGAATAAAAACGGGAGACCGGTACTAGGAGGGGGAACTTGCCAATATTTTGTCTGACCGTCTGTCACAGTCCGAATTAATAAGGACAAACTGTATTATTTAATAAAATTTATTGAAAAAACAAATAAAGTGTCAGTGCTTCTGAACGCCGACTCCCTGATCGATCCTCCGAAACCACAACATTATCAGAGTGCACTACGATAAGTGGGCTTTCCGTGCCCTCGCAGACACACGCAGGTGATCGCTGTCGCCCTCTCGCAATTTCCTATTGGCCGAAAATCGGCTAATCGCGTGATCTTAATCGACTGTGCACCGCGAAGTCTTCGCGGGAAACTCAAAAGGCAGCGGCATCTGCGATTACGTCTTTCGGTTTCCTGGCTCCGCCGGCTATGAGATTCTTACATCTCATTCCGTTAACTCGGTATCCTCACCGGTTGCCGGTCCTTCTGGAGCCTCGCCAGGACGTCTCGTAATCGGAGTCCTCCACGCTTTGTTCTGTGGGATGGCGCTTTCCCCGTCCTCGCCCCGCTCGTCTCTCTATCGGCAATGATAATTTCCTCAGCGGAAAAGAGCGGCAATTAACAACAACACTTCCATTCCCGTTGATGTAAATGCGAAAGGGACAATATGACCTGTGTGTTATCATGCTTCCATGCTGTTCCTTCCTTCGCCGTCCTCCTGCATCTGTGCATTCGCCATGCTGACCCTCCCCTGTCGGTGAGCGCAGAATACACACAGAAGATAGCCATCACTCCGCGCCCTAGAAAATAATCACACCGCACGCGACCGTGACAACAGGCAGATGTAGGAAATGGTCAAATAATAATCGTCCACCTTCCTTACCTTA
Organism: Pogonomyrmex barbatus; assembly: GCF_000187915.1. Next base: position 7,179 of record NW_011933294.1, on the reverse strand, counting down.
TCGGACGCGAATCCAAGTCAACCTCCCCCGCGGTCGGGGCTTACGCCCCTTATGACCGGCAGCTGTAAAGCGCCACGTCACACACATATATATATATATTCGTGCATATATGTGTGTGTGTGTGTGTGTGTGTGTGTGTGTGTGTGTGTATGCACGAATTGCTTTAAAAGAATTTAAAACAATTTCTCTCTTAAAGATGGCATCCATGATATCAAATTACGGACTCCGTTTTCTTTTGATATGCCGAACGAGCATATTTGTTTACATTTGAAAAAATAATTCGGAGTCACGTTTGTTTACATTTGATTCCTGGAAAAATAATAATATTAAAATAATGACAGAGTCATGTTAGTTTATATAACACTTCGGTTTATATAACACTGGAATGCCTAACGCAATCTGAAAGTATATAAGGGCTATCTAAGGAGCGCAAAGCAGTCAATTTATTAATTAAAGAGTGCGCATCTTCGTAACATCTCCGTATCGATAAATTTTTAAGAATCTTATATTCTGTGCGAATATTAGAGTAGTTAAATTTATTCATTAAAGAGTGCGCATCTCCGTAACATCTCCGTATCGATAAATTTTTAAGAATCTTATATTCTGTGCGAATATTAGAGTAGTTAAATTTATTCATTAAAGAGTGCGCATCTCCGTAACATCTCCGTATCGAATAATCTCCATTTCGTTAATTTAAACTCTGTGTGAATTTTATTGAACAAAGAGTGCGCGCTTCCGTAAAGTCTTCAGAATATTTTTTGTGAGTACCGATTGGTTCTCGCTGGGTGCACCCATCGTAACAGGCCTCCTTCAAACAGCTTTGTCAAGACAATTCTGTAATTTTTCGTAAATTATTAATAGTCTGTCTGAATTCTGTATCATTCACAAATTAATACGCATTATAATGCATCTGATTACTCGAGAAATAGTATACACTCAATACGAATAATACACTCAATGCGATTGCATATGTTTCAAATATTGTACCGAAAATCGAAATTGTACTTTGCATGTATAATAAAGGATTTTAGAACCATTTATCGGGTAGTGAATCTTGAGCGACCATACTACTCTTACGGAGGATCTTAAATCTCGAAACTAACACAACTTGCAACTATTGCCATCGCACCGCGAAATCAATTAATGAATAGAGGAAAATGTTACGTTAATATTGAACAGTGAGCGAACGTTCCCAATACTTTCCTTTTATCTTTAATTACATAAACTTCTCTCTCTTTCTCTATCTTTTCTTTCTTCTACTACTAATGCTCTGCGCAGAAAAGGGAGCGTTTCTCTGGTAGTGACCCCCGTACGTGAGGGAGATTCCCTGTCCACCTTAAGCGTCGACGGGATCGCAAGCCGCTTTTTTTCATAAAAAGAAATAAAGTTCCGTACGATATAAGGGAGCGTTGAGGATGCATCTCAACGCGATGAACTCTCGTACCCTGCTTAATTATCCTTAAAAATCCTAGCACATTCTGTTCAATTAAAATTTGTTAACAAATCATGTGTTAAATAAATAAAAGGCGATGACAATAGAAAACGATTAAGATACTAACTACATGTCCATTTCTTGTTCAATTGGGAATATTGTAAACAACTTATCAACTTCTTATGGAACCATTTGTCAATTACTTCATGATATATGTTCAAGTGAGCGTCAATCCACTACTATTAGAATTTAGGAGACAATCCTTTCGGATGACTAACGCCATTGAAATTGTGGACCTTCTCAGGCCGGGTATTTGGAAGAAATTTCTTTCAGTTATAATGATTCAATTTCTTGAAAGTAATTTGATATTAAGGAACTAATGGTAGGAATTTTATGAAAACGGTTTTTGCAAATTACTAAGGAAATTATTGGGTAAATTAAATCTGATTTTTCGGTATTTTGACCCTCAAGGTAACCCCATTAAAACTATTCTATCTTGTAAAGGGATTTGGAAATTTAAGAAAATTGATATATACGAAAGAAGGTTCTTTTCTTTCAGTAGGATTTAGTTGATTATGTTTTGAAGATTATTATGTTTTAAGATTATTTCTTGATACAATTAAACTTTGCATTAAACTTGGCTGGCCTACGCGGACATAATTAAGCTAAAGATAGCTGATAAATTTATAAAGTTTATACCAACAGTCAAGGTAAAGATTTATGTCTTTATAAAATATAAACTATTCGATTCCTAATTTATTGGCATATTAGATGCCATGAGGTCGCGGACGAGGAAGAAATTCAAAAGATTTACGGGGCCAGACAGCCAGAAGCCGTGCGGAGTTTAAATGAATCTTCCCAACGCGCATACGGATAAGGGCGCCCGAAAAGATAAATCATTTGATCGAAACAGCCCCGAAAGAAATTCCTTCAGACTGTTCGCAGGATTACATCATTTTTCCTACATCTGCATTTAAGTCGCCTCTCCTTACAATAGAGGAGGCAGAAAAATTCGCTATTCTCGATATCAATTTCGATACCAACGAAGAAAATTTCAATAAAACGATTTTTGAACTAATAGAATCTATTTCACCCGCCAGCAATTGTGAAACATTAATAACTGAAAATAATCAACAGGATGAAGCTTTGATGAACGGGAACCAACAACGAGGCACGTCTATTAAAGAAATCAACTTACGAAAATCGAAAATCCACCAATCCTGAACAGTATACAAGAGCCAATAAGCGTTCTTATTCCAGATACCGCCCCTCCTCAAGAAATAAATCGATTTTTAGTCGTAATAACAGAGGAAAACAGAATATATACGATGGACAAAGTCATCGACCTTGTGTTTATCCCAGATAACAACGCTTAATTATATTATTCTTATTATATCACTAAGCGTTTACATCTTTAATGATGAATAAAAATAGTACCCAAAATTGCGCAATTATTTTGCTGATCCTTTCCTCCTGATAGACTCTATTCCCCTCCCCCCACGCTCTCGGCTTCCCAAGGGTATTGCTGTGTAGGTAACCTCCAGATCTTATAGATATGGACTGGCAATTGCTATAATTTCTGCATAAGAAACACTTCCGCGGAAGGTTAGACAAAGAAACATATTTTTTAATACTTCTTTCTCTTAAAATCCGGAAATATGTATTGTGTATGAGTTCAAAGCATATGGCAGATTAATATAATAATATGATCGAAAACAATATATATTGTAATAAAAAA
>NW_011933293.1:185554-199801 GCF_000187915.1 Pogonomyrmex barbatus | reverse complement strand
TACTCTACTCTCTCTCTCTCTCTCTCTCTCTCTCTCTCTCTCTCTCTCTCTCTCTCTCTCTCTCTTTCTTTCTAATATATTTACATAATTTAGGGTGATAGCGGTGGCCCTCTTCAAATACTTAATGAAGATTATAAGTACGTCTTGATAGGTAAGTTATAACCTACATAATAATTTTACGACTAATTACAAAAATTAATAACATTTATTTTGTAGGGATTACTTCAAACGGACTACTATGTGCTGATGTTAATTATCCAGATTTTTATACAGATGTTACACAAATGGTTTCATGGATATTGAAAATTACAAAACACAATTCTAAATATTGCTGGCACTGATAAAGCTGAATTAGTATTTCTAAGTATAATCAAATAATTATTATGTTTAAAAATTTATTACATAGACGCACACATCTATTTCCCTCCCCCTCTCTCCACAAAGAGATTTAATCAAATTTGTCATTTGTTATAAATTATTACATAAATGTCTTTAAAAATTTTTTAATGTCTAATGCAAACATTCACATTTTCTCACGACGTTGAACGTTTATCAGTTATTGTACCACATAAACCTCGTTGGCCGCATTGTCCATACATCGTAAACTATAATACTCAACTACGTTTGACCGTCGTGGTTCACGATACGGTGCCTGCAAAGCCAATATTAATCCATATCTAAATCAAGGCAAGAAAATAGCAACTCACCAATAAACCTTCAATTATCTTTAATGGCTATAATACTTACACTAAAATTGCACACACAGCAATAATGATGCTATTAAAATTGTAATATTATTTATCCTGTTATATAATATAATACTACAATTACTCATAAAATTACTATTACTAACCTGCAATTACTAATCTTATATATACTTGCTATAAATTAAACAAGACAATTATTTTCTATCATCTTTTTATGAACGTAAGTTTCCAAATCATCTTCTTTCTTTTTTGTTCGCTGACTATAGACACAATTGCTATAGGAAATCCTTATAAGAATTTATTGCCCATATACTATTTTAACACCTTTCCCACCTTTCCGAAAGTAACTTATAACACTTTTGAAGTGAAGAAGAGCAGTGACCCACAAAATCTGCTGACCCATCTTCAACAGGATAAGATACATTCTTCATATGGGAAGCAAGATAAAATATAGCAGTGAAATATATAAAAATATCGATTAATTATAAAAATATATTGTATAAAAAATTTAATTTGTTAATAAATATAAAATGTTTTTTTCGATTTTTGCAAAATTTTTTGTAGCAATTTTTTTTTAAAAGCCTGTATGTATAATATCTTTCATATAATTTCATTAATTCCATAAAGATTATTGCGAAATCTATTTTGATTTTACAATTAAATCGTTACGTAGCATTCGTATAATAATCAATACGTATTAAATTCATAGAGATTATTTCTCTATTGCGTATTTCATATTGTGCATTCGTTAGAATTTGCCATCCAAGCATTAATGAAAATAGCAATTTATAGGTACACGCTTCTCGAGATATGAAACACCGGCGAGGTGATACGCTCAGCAATGCTGTAGCATCGAAATTGATTACCACGTCTGTTATTCACGACTTGATATAGAACAGAGTGTTCTTTGTATTGTGCTCAGTAATCGTTACGCTCCGTTTTTAGAAGGTGAAATTTCAACAGAAGTTGTGCATTATGAAGTCATATCTGTCTCTGGTGACCGTGATCAACATCCTCTTGATCCTAGACGTTCGTTGAAAGAGTAATTAAACGAAATTATCACAAGGACAAATTGAAATGGAACGTGACTGATAATCCACGACTTACTGAATAATTGCACTGTACTCATTTTCAGGAGGCATGCGCGCAAATACACCGCCTACATCTACAAGTAAATCCAGATTGCGGTAAATTGTATTAAAATTATGCACATATATGCGTTTGATTGAAAATTTGTTCACATAAAAAGCGAATAAGACACACAAGTGAATAAGAAACACATTAAATAACTTTTATTATAAAATATGTTGAAATACTAAAATTATTTGTAAATACTAATTTTCAATTCAATTAATTTTATATTATAATAGTAAAACGTACAAGTATACAAGTTGTGATTAAAGTATGTATTATAAAAAAAAAATAAACTTTTAATAAACTTTTTAAAAAAATCTATGAAGAAATAATATGAAATATGTATTGTATGTGTAGTATGTATTGTATAACATTATGTAACATTATATGTGTATATAAAACATTATAAACGCTTCATATGCATATATACATATAAAATTTTAGTTTATCAAACTTTTTTTATAGAATGTGGAGAATCAGGAGGGATATCAAATCGTATTGTCGGCGGAAAAATAACGATTCCGCATATATTTCCTTGGGTCGTAGCAATTTTTTACAAAAATAAGCTTCATTGTGGAGGCACATTAATTAATAACCAATACGTATTAACAGCTGGACATTGCATTAGATGGTATCTTATCAAATCTCTTTTGAAAAGATCGTAAATGTTTTCAATATCAAATGGAATATTAATATTATGTAATAAAAGTTTAATATATAAATAGTATATCATACACGCACACACGCACACGCGACATACACGCACGCACGCACGCACGCACGCACGCACGTACGCGCGCACGCGCGCGCGCGCACACACACACACACACACACACACACACACACACACACACACACACACACACACATATATATATATATGTATAAAATTCATTTAGTAAATTACTAAAAGACATTTGTCAAATATAATATAATTACAATTTTATTTTATAATTTCAAAGATATTAGAACATATAACAGTATACACATAATTAGCAAAAATGAATAAATAAATCTGTTATGTATATTTTTGTTATCACATGCATACTTTTCATGGTAAGAGTAATTATATACTTTTTATGGTAAGAGTGATTATATATAAATAATAAATATAAAATATTTTCTTACGAATTGCATAGGGTAGATTATGCCGATCTTTCAGTCGGCTTAGGTATGCACGATATCAAAAATCCAAACGAGGGATACATAGCTGAAATTGATGAAATAATTTTACATGAAGATTTTGAGAGTGATGAGCTTCATGATGTAAATGATATTGCCTTGATACGACTGCAGCATCCAGTCGAAATCGACGAAAATGTAAAACCTGCATGTCTTCCTCATAAAGGTTAATTATAGCTTATAGTTTTTTCATAATCTTTAAAATGTTAAATTAAGTTTAAATGAAATTAAATGAAATAAAAATATTTAAACAAGATTAAAATTTTAATTAAAAATATTTCTTTTGTGTTTTTATGTATATTTTTAAGACATTTTAAGACATTTTTAAATATTAAAAAAGATATAAATATAAATATAAATAAAATTTTCAATAATAGATTCTGATTACACGGGAAAATATGTTAAAGTTACTGGATGGGGACGTGTGCATATAAGAGGGGAACCTTCCCAATTTTTGCGTCAAGCCACCTTGAAAGTAATGTCTTTTGAAGTATGTAAAAATACTTCATTTGGAGAGCATCTCACAGAATCGATGATGTGTGCTTATAATGATAATACTGATGCATGTCAGGTATTATTTATACCACGTTTAATTAGTTCAATCCTCTAATTTATACTTTAAGATCAATATAATATTGTAAATTATTTTCTGTACCATTAAAGATATTAACTTTTTATGTTTTCTTTACTATATATATAAAAATTTGTATTGGCTAAACAATTTATAAAATATTATATTAGATATTATTTATTAACAAGTACATACATGTTAATTATGGAAAATATTAATAATATAAAAATATTTATATTAATAATATAAAAATAATAATAATAACAATATAAAGTAATATTAAAATTTCAGGGTGACAGTGGCGGACCTCTTCTAAACCAAAGAGCGGATGGAAAATATGAAATAATCGGTAAGAATATTATAACACTTTTTTTACATAAGTTCTACAGAGAAAAAGGCATAATAAATATGTTTGAAATAAATATATATTTTATTATATAATATTTTTGAAATAGTATATATTTTAAATACTTTAGACAATATGTATACATGGAAGCATTTAACGTTAACTTATACACGCACACTTTCTAATCAAAGTTTTCTTAATATTAAAAAAATACATTTTTTTGTTTTTAAATACTCAATATTAGATTTTTTTTGCCATTTCATTTCAACAGGTATAGTTTCGTGGGGTGTCGGTTGTGCTGATCCTGGAATTCCAGGAGTATATGTAAAAAATACAGATTATCTAAACTGGATTAAATATCACAGCAGAGACGGTATTTATTGCGTAGATAGATAAACTTCATGTAACAAATACATGTAACAATAGAAAAGAATAAATGTAAATTTAACATTAAACTATAAACAGCTTCAATAAATAATCTTAACAGTTTATGAAATATATTCAAATTATAAATCTTATCAAAAATCATTATTTATTACTAAAATGATTGTTTCCAATTCATTATACGAATATTATTATCTATTTACTGACTCACAAATACAATTGATGTGCAATCCAGTAATTCCTTAAAATACGATAAGTTCAATATCATTAAATCACGTAAGCAATACCATAGTATGAATATTTCACTAGGGATATGAACATAATCTGCAACAATCACGATTCTTTCTACATCGTTAACAAATCATAGTAGGCATTTTCAATTTTATTTTATCATCCATACAATTCATTTTTATTGGCGATAACTTTAATCGTTTGATGAACAATCAAAACTAATAAAAGTACATATCAACATTATTATAGTCAATAGTGATATTATTATTTCAAAAGAAATAAAAGTAATATGTAGCAGATTATTCTTATCTATCATATGAAGATTGAGTAATGTTTTCGAAATTCTGTATATATATATATATTTTTTTTTTTTTTTAAATTAAACTCTAATTTAATATGTAATTTAATTGTATTTAAAAAATTTTAAACAATACAGAGATAATTATATATCTAAAAAGATATACATGTATTCTTATTTTAAATCATATATACTATATATACATTATACATTTTACACACACGCATATATACACACACGCATATATATATATATATATATATATATATATATATATATATACATAATTTAAATTAATATGTAAATTATTGTTTTATTATGATGATAATAAATGAAATAGATTAGAATTAAAATTATATATTTTTGAAAAAAATAATTAGGTACTTAGATAAAGTATTTCTTTTAATTAAAAATCTACCACATATAAATTTATTATCTGTTATATTTCATACATATACATTATTATACAATAAATTCTATACATTACATTAGAAATTTTATGTAAAGATTTACAAGATTAGCAGTAAATTTTAATTGAATACAATGGACGGTTTTCTTTTTCTTTATGTTAGAAGATACAATAAATTACAATATATATAAATAGATATAGAAATTAAAATAAAATTTAAGATATTTAATATGTATATTAATTCAAATTATAATAAAAATTTTAAATATAATATAAATCTCACAAAAAACCAAATTCAATATTATTAGACAAACTTAATTAAATAATGAAAATATTGTAGGAATAAAATAAAAAAATATCAAATAATTATATGTAGAAGAAGAACATTTATAGTAAATAATAGACAATAATTTAACAATAAAATAATACTAACCAAAATTCATTGGAAAAAACACCGCTTTATATAACAATACAAAAGTTAAAAATAAATAATATATTTATAGATTAAATAATATATTTCAATTTAACGATTGATTATTAAAATAAAAATACTCAATAATAATTAACAATAATATTTAACAGATTCTCTGAAAAAAAATGTTTGTTGCAAAAATGTGCATCAAAAAAGACAAAAATAATTTTGTTATAACTTGGAACAGAATCAGAACAAAAACCAAGAGAATTTGGTTATTTCATTGTGTTCAATTGTTATGGAAGACAAAATGATGTATAGCATTTTCAGCGATGTAATGCATATTTTTACACGCGTAGTCATTTAATATATCAACAATATTTTTCTGAAGTATCTGTGTGCCAAAATTAAAATTGTTTTTAAATATCTCAATTTGACTAAGGTTTTTTGTGAAATCTTATGAAATTTTTTAAATATAAACTAAGAAAACATTAATAAAAAATTAAATATATGTATAATTATACTATCAAATGTAACTTGACAGTGTAGTGTGTCATAGCCTAATATTAAATTACTTACTAAATAAGAATAAAATATAAATATATTGCGATATCATACCACATCAAATGCTTATCTATATAAATAATTAAGTAATTAATAAATTGACTGATCATTCATGTCAAAGATTAACCATATTTACTCATAATTAACTATATTAGTTTTTTTATAAATTATTAAACGCATAATATACATGTCTTTTTTTATAGAACAGAATGTAAACATTTATGGCTAACACTTCGTTAAAAAATGAAAAATGTAATATATTATATATAAACAAAAATTAAAATGTTTGTTAACTCTTCAATGCGTTAATACTCAAGTAATCAAATTTGTCTATAGTAAAAATTTTTCATATATAATTATATATAATTATATATTATATGTAAAGCGTCATATGTATGTTTATATAAAAATATATAAATTATATATGGAAAATATTTTATCAGGTATCAAAAACAGATTCCTGCAAAACCTATTTTCTTAATAAAAAGATTTAGTATATTCAAAATATAATGTCATTGACAAAATGTTGCAAAACTATAGCAGAAATTATTATATAACTGCAGATTAATGACAAAATAAAATAGATTTTAAAGTATCAGTTATATAATTTTACATGTAATTGATTGGCAGAAATAAAACAGAATTTGTATTTGATAAAGCCTACTTGATTTCTACAGCTAATCTGTTGTCAACTTATCTCTGATAACTTTAAATTTTGTCAAGTATGAACTTAATGTGGACACAATTGATGCCCACTCATTAGCAATTTCTGATGGAACTTCTTACTAATATCTGTGTGCCGACATACTGCGAACAATTTACTTATAAATTGTAATAAAATAAGCCATAAATTATATATTAACTTGATGTAATATAAAATAAAATATAATTATTATTCAACAGATACTAGCAACAGATACTATCCATAAATTTTGAAATTGAAATGATAGATCATTTCAATTCCAAAATACATAAAACTTTTAAAAAATTAAATAATACTATACTATAAATGTGTTTAAATAGAAAATATATTACACTTGTTATATAATACAGAGATTATAAAATTTGTGATACTCTACTCGCATTAATATATGACATGAGTAACATTAGCATTACATTGAGACGTAACGGCTTCTTCAAGTGTACAGTCCAGTTTTCGATAGTTGGCTGTACTCGGTCGTCGTCTACTACGATTACTTCTTGATCTTCGACCTTCTAATACAATAGCAAATATCTAAAAGTAAAAAAATACTTTACATATAGACATTAGGAATATAAATATCAAATTAATATGCAAAATTACCTTTTGTTTATTATGATAACCTACATATCCAGCAAGACATGCCAAAGTGATTATAGTCAAATATGTAAAGAAATGAGAATCATCTTCCGTTCTTATATTAGAGTATTCCGATAACCTAGCATTATTCTTTTGTTCAAATGTTTCTTGCACATTCCCATTTTGATTTCCTTTCACAGAAAATGTATGCATAGATATATAATGTGACATAATAATTAAATAATATAAAATTTATTTTTATTAAACATTCTTACCTATATCTACTGGATGTTGATTTGTATCATCTACATCTGAAAATTATATATAATGTTTACATATATTTATATGTACATATACATGCGTAGAAATAAAAATTATGCAAAATGTATAATAATGTATTTAAAATATATAAAATATATGTAAAAAATACTTTATAATATAAATAAATACAATTTAAATTTTGTGTTTTTTGTACGACAAAATGTTTTAAAATATAAAATTTTAGAATATAAAATTATATAAAAATATACATAACATTCCAATTTTTTCTTAATACCTTTATTCATATTTATTAAAAAAAATAGATTAGACATAGCAAATACACATTTATAAACATTAATACACACATTACAAATATATATTCATAAGCATTAATACCATCCATATTATTTTCCATATCTTCCTCTGGATTCTCAGCATCATAATGATCTTGTGTATTTTCTGATAATGTACTAGTTTTTAAATCTTCAATATCTTGTTCTTTATTTAATTTTTCTGTATTTTCTTCATTTACAACTTTTTTATGGGATATATTATCCAGAGTATTTTTTATTGATGTAGATAATAAATCATTGCTTGCCGGGAAATTTTTAGTGGAGTTTGTAATTACAGGATTAGTTTCAAGTTTAATGTCACCAATATCTTTATTTTCTTCTAATACTGAAGATGCTGATTTATGAGCCTGTGATTCAGTAATATTTTTTTTCTTCTGGATATTATTTAGTTTTTCAGTATCAGATTTTACTTCTCCAGATTTTACATCTGGAATTGGTACATTGTTAAGTATATGTGAATTATCTTTAACCTTATTAATGTTAGAATTTTCTGTACTTCTCTCTCTATCCTCATCTTTAAATTCTTTTGCTTGTGGTACTGTTTTAGATTTATTTGATATAATTTTAATTGTTTCATCCTTTGATTGATCAGTCATAGATGGTTTATCAGATGATGTCAAATCATATTTTTCTATTTTGTTTGCTTTTTGAATATTGTCAATGCTTTTAATCCAAGCAAATACTGCACATAGTGGATGAAATTTATCTTTAAAATCAAAACATATTTTCATACATTTATGAGGTATACCAAGATTTTTGACCAATGGTCCCCAAAGTAAACTTGTCTCCTTATATACTGATGTAAATCCTTGTAGATTATTACAAAATTCTTTTTGATTTTTATCTTCACTAGGATATTTCACCACATACTTCTCCACATATGCATCGAATGTTGCTGTACTATTGAGAGAAATTTGTAAACGACTAGAATATTCACAAATCTTATATGCAGTATCATAAACTCCTACACATAGAAAATTACTTAAGGTGTCTAGGTGTTTATAGTTCCAAGCAATATTAGGATATGCCATGGAGGCACAAGGTTTTATGTAATCTGATTCATATAAAATTTTGGATGTCGGACATAACTTCGTGTCATTCTTTATGATATCTATGACGCTAGGTTTCATTGGTGCGCTTTTCACTCCCGTGAAAAAAACAAATAGGATAAAACAGTTTGGCATAATGCAAAATAAATGAGCGTAACGATTTCCCATTATTTCTTTTTTTTTTTCAAAATCTCTCAGCTTCTATTATATGAATTAGAAAACCCACTATTATTCTATCGATTAACGAACATAATTTTATTTTATTGACTTCAATTCTAGTGGATACTAATCATTTCTTCAAAAAATCTCAAGTCTCTATTCTTACTCACTACAATTAGTGTTGTTCTAAGAATAAAATACGTCGTATGAATTACTTTTGTCTATCATAACCTCTCCAATTCAATATTCTCAGATTTTGCCAGTAGCACAAGATGCTCGACATATAATGTTCACCAAATCAAGTTTAATTTTGTTGCTGACATACAACACGCCATCTGAGGGATTCGTACAATTTCATAACATAAATTTACCAACAGTGAATAAGTTTCTAATTTATCATATAGTAATAGCAATATACAGGGTGAATTTTAATAAATAATTCAACCACTGACGAGATATTGTTAAAGACGATCGATCTTATGGGAGTTAACATGATTGCTAAACGGGTCCAGGGATAATTGAAGAATAATAATATTAACGGTTATGACAAATTTAATTTTAAATTAATAGTTTTTTTTACGAACTTTTCATTTGTAAAAGGAACTATTAATTTAAAATTAAATCCGTCATAATAATAGTAATAAATAAACGTTATTATCCTTCCTTTGTTATTCTCAGTACAGTCAAAATGGTCGATAATATCAACGTTCTTCAATTATTGCCGGGCCCCTTTGGTGATGACACTACTCTCGTAAGACTGACTGTCTTTAACAGTACGTCGTTGGTATTTTAATGTAGCAATTTTGATAACAATCACACTATATTATATATGTATACAATACAATATAATTACAATATATACTTTAAAATATATATTAGTATTATTTGATCTATTAATATTATATTGGTTTAATAAAGTTATTAATAATTTAGCATTTATTTATTATATATAAAAATTACTAAATTTAATCTTTAAATTTAATTTGGAAAAGAGAGAAGTTAATGTTTTTTCATAATTATGAAAAAGACTACGAAGATCTAAAAGTAGTTAAAAACTCTCGATATTGTCGATTATCGGTATAATTTTTCAATAGTCAAGATAAGTATATTCAAAATAAATAACTTAATTATAATAAATTATTAAATTTATTATTATTATTACAAATGCTTTCAAAATATAATCATGCACTCTTATGACACAATAATATAGTACATATTATTATTATTTGTATTATTTGTTGCAAAATTAGTTTTTTTTTATGATTACTTTTACATGGATCAAACACGGACAGCAAACAAAATAGCAATAAAGAAATGAAATGTAAAATAAAATAAAATATTATAAATATACAAACTCGTCAAAAACAAAATTAAATATAATGTTTATGCAATATTATTATTTAATAATGTTAAGTAAAATAAATAATAATTTACATATTGTTGTCCGGTGCAAGAAAGTAGACATAATGAGTTTACTCATTCGTAAAAGTAGTGGATAAACAATTAAAACGAAGATTTGTTATAGAATCTCGCAAACCGATCTTTACGAAGTGAAGCTTCTCGGAAGTTTTTAAAAATCAAACATATAATTTTCATTGAAGCTGAAATAAACAGCCGGACGAAGAGGTAATTGAGATTACATGAAATATCATGAATTACTACAAACGACTAAAAATTGTGATCTATTGATGGTTCTTCTGTCCTGGGATCTAGACGATCTCCTGTGCTGATATAATTACATTGAGAGATAAGTTAAGAGTACTAAACAGATTAAAAGCTGCTAATGCAACTTCTAAGGAAATCGATATCGTGAGAAATAAATTTTCTGCGATAAGAGGTAAGTGGTTTAGTTTAGGTGTGAGAAGATTTATTAACTGATTAAATTTGTGAAACTTTTAATTTACATAATATAACTCATCAATGTGTTTCTTCAAAAACTTATACGTAAACATAATTCTATTAAATAAACAAACATACAACTAATATGTACATGGGAAGAATACTTTTGTTGGCAAATCTAAAAATTTGGCTAGATACAGATCTGAAAATGATTTTGGTGGATCTTCAAAATTATTATATACAATGTTCAAATTGATTGTTAGAAGATCAAACATTTTTGTAGTATTATCATCATATTTAAGTGTTCTAATAATTTTAAATAATTTTGATAGACCAACAAAATTATTTTCAGATCTGTATCTGGTCAAATTTTTAGATTTGCCAGCAAAAGTGTTCTTTCCGTGTAATCATGTTAATAAATACATTATAATTTAATCTATAATTAAAATTAATGTGCATAAAAATTCAGTAAAAATTTTATTTTAAGCATAATAATACAAATAATTAAAAAATTATATATTAGAAATATAATAAAAAAATAATTTTACATAATGGTCTGACATAATTAGTTTATCCAGTTTAGGTTATCGTTATTACTTTTTTCACGTTTATTGTAGAAAAACTATCAGAATAATTAAACAATAGTCCATGTATTAATGATAATGATGAAGTTTCTTCTTTTTACTTTAATAGATTCATACTTATTATAGGTTTTTTTCTTTGGTTCTTCCCAGAGAATTAAATTAAAAACCAAAAAATAAAGAGAAGATATTTTGACAAAGGGCAAATTTATCGACTAAATATTACAAAATATACGCAAACTATTAGGAGAATTCAACTCTCAAACAATAGCAGCAAATATTCAACTGGATAAAAAAATGAGCAGCATTATAAATTCGCGCAGCAGTATATGATATATAACACTTATGTATAAGATGTAAATCAGCAAAAGTCCTTGAACTAGGACTATCTCCTTTGAAATTAAACTCCACCTGTGGCCAGGAAACCATGGAGAAATTTGCACAGAAGTATGTGAAGATCGCGTCACTAATGATTCTGGCGGTTGAGAACAAAATTACTAAGTTGGAGATGTACGAGCAGAAGGAAGGTTCGGTATGCTCTCTGACCAACCAAAAGGTATGGAAGGTGTTTCCCACGAAGGACAAATGAGATTTGGGACTGTGGCTTCTGCTACGATCGATGGTGGTCGATTGATCGTTTATCTCTGTGAGTATTCTGGAAAAGGTGAGCTCAATCAAGAATCATTCCTTTACGTTTCCTTTACTTTTCCTTGTATTGATAGCATACAAAACAATATCCCAATGTTACAAAGATATACTTTAACTCCTCCGCAATAGCTCTTATACTACTACTATAGCTACTTGTCATATCTGACATACTAGAAACCTGACCCATAGAGACGAAGATAGGATATACGCCGATAGTGACCTGTCAATCGCACGTTATCGGCAACGGTAGTCCTGGTGTTACAATATTGTTGTCGGATCGAAGAGTCGTTGATTATTTACGACCCTATTGTATGCCGGATTTTGCGATGAATTTTATTTTCTTTGCTCTAAATTCATATTTGATCTGCACGAATTGATTTCTTGTTTATACATGAACATCTCATTTTCCATTTGACACATGTTAAATATTCGTAAATCATTAAAAATCACACACTTGTATTAATAACACGCATTTAATTAAGCAAAAAGTATGTAGCTATAAATTTAAATAAACATGGAAAAAGATTAAATATTAAAAACGTGTATAATAAAATTTTACTATAATTTGAAGCTGCACCTTTCGTAACTAAATATTTCTAAATCTTGATACTTTCTCTGATTTGCATTTAAATATCTTATCGGCAATAATAAATTAAACATTTTGGACATAAATACAGTAAATAATAAATACAGTATGTTGTATATGTACAGTTGTACGTATGTATCACTGTTATTAAAAATCTAAAATCTATAATAATATATACGTCATATAGAATTCTACTATAATTTAAATAATCACGCAGACTAACAATAAGTATGCTTAAAATACATTAAAATTTTATATTTTACAAAAAATACTTACGATGAAATAAAAAGGAAGTTACAAAGGATATATAAAAATTTGCCGTGAATAAAATTATTACAGATATGCACGTTTGAATTCTAAACTTATCAAATACAAAGTAAACTTATGTTATAACATATCTTATCTTTCTATGTACGTACAACTGCCTGCCTCGATAAGCCTCGAACTTATTGATTTTTATGACCGCTTATAGACTATTTTACACGATATTAGTTATACACTGTGTCATTTTAATAATATATCTAATTGTTGATGTAAATTATTTCTAAGAAATTAAAAATTTTAATCGAGATCATTATTAAATTTATTAAATCTGTTTTGCAAATTACGATTCATCACTAAAGTTAAAATAATTCCTATCGAATGATCGGTTTATTAAACAAACGAAAGTCCCGAGAAGCTCATTCCGTTCTTTCTTGACATAATAGAGATCTTGTAGCTCAGCATGTCCCTTGGGTTCAGTACCAATCCCGTTCAACAAAGCCCTGGGAATGAACTCACCTACCTCAACGACATATCCGCGATACAACGCAGTTCTGAGTGCGTTCTTTCTTACGTTTCTTCGTGACCAAGTCCAAAATGCCCCTTGAGAATATCACTTACTGAATGCGTGAGTGAACTTTCTTTATTTAATGTTATCCAGCTTAATCTGATCAAGCTTGTCAAATGTAAAGAAAATTATAAGCAAAATATTAGCAACAATAATGCTAATATCTAGATAAGGATAAAAATAAATTTAAAAGAGAAATCGTAATTTATCTAAATTAAACTTTTAAATTAATTGTGTAGTATATCATTAATCATTTTTAATTTAAAAAAATTCAATTTCCATAATAGATACAAGTAAAATTATATCAAAATTTACAATAAATATATATCAAATTATTTTTAAAAATTATTCACAATTATGGATATTAATAATGTAATAAAAATGAATCTCCATAGTCTAATCTAAACATGCTAAAATTTAATTTT
>NW_011933293.1:171454-184463 GCF_000187915.1 Pogonomyrmex barbatus | reverse complement strand
TATATATATATATATATATATATATATAAATATATTGCCATAAAATTTCTCCTATAAAAAATAAATTTTTAGCTAATTTAAATATTTATAAAAAATAAAAATATATAAAAATAATTACGACAAATATATGTATGTGAAAAAGCTAAAAATACAGTAACACAAAATTGCAAAAATTTTGACGTAAAGCGTATTTAAATCTAAATACCGCTATTACTTTTTTTCAATAACATTACATACACATTTCAATATTATTATTATCAACATCAAAATTTAATTAAAAATATAATTTACGACTGTTTACAATGCTTGTATTTATAATATTTGTGTTTACAATACTTTAGTATTATATTTATAAGCAGAATGCAAAAAATAAGAATTTTAGTATCTATTTTGTATCATTATACACATATATTAAACATATACACATTATTTTGTGCTATTAGACAACCATGTATTTTGACAAATATTTAAAGATAGAATAGAGTTTATAACTGTACATGTAATTTTTTCGTTAGACATAAATGTGATGTCAATAACATAAAAATATGTTATTGCTGTTATGTGCTATTCATTTATCACTTTTTTGTCAATATTCAACAGTCATATATCTCACGTATAATGATACTTACAGAATCAGAATTTTCATACATGTCTTTAAATTTTTTATAAATACTAGAACATAACAGGCACGCGCGTAGCGCGCGCCACTAAGCTTTTATATATTATATATTATATATTATATATTATATATTTTTATATTATATATTTTTCATACTTTTCATATACTTTCATATTATATATTTTTATATTATTCGTTGATGGTAGCGACGTACTGTCGTAATGAAAAATAAAAACTCATTCATCCTTGTTCATCTTATCTTTATCCTTGTTCAAAACCGATTCAAAGTTTCATTCGCTACTAATTTCGCTCTTTTACAAATTGTCATTTGCAAATTGACAGTAACTCACGAAATTAGCGTAGCAAAAGAATCAATTAGCATCGCGGAAAAGCGGCAACAATAAACTTCGAGAAATGCGAGTAATCGATTATCACCTTCTTTTTTATAAAGAAATGTCAAGATACGTGCACAAATTATAAATATTAATTATAAAATCTGTTTTTAATTTACGATGAGTTATATAACTTACACATTAAGTCATCAAGTATAAAAACCAAGCAAAAAAAAATAATGTTGTTCTGGACTCTGTAATAATAGAAATAAAAATCGGCATTATCTTTTAACAACTACTAAACAACTACTAAAGTCAACGCAAATGTATTTATCATATAAGTCTTGCGTAAGTTGATTACAAATAGTGGTATATTATTAAAAATGTATATAATCTGTTTCTATTAATGATGTAATTATAAAAATATATGTAAAATTACGTAATGCATGTAAAAAAATAAATAATGCATACACTATTGAATTTCAAATTATTTTTATAATATTTTAAGAATACAGAATTTTTATATTATAAGATAAAATAGTGTATGAAAAACTAGTATAAACATAGAGTATAAAAATAGTATGCATTATTTATTTTTTACATGCATTACGTAATTTTACATATATTTTTATAATTACATCATTAATAGAAACAGATTATATAAACATATATATAAACATTTGTTATCTTGTGTTGATATACATATATTGAGTATATATTGAGTAAATATTAAATCGTCTGTAAAAATTATATTTATATGATTCAATTTTAATAGAATCTTTCTTGTTATCTAATCTCTTCAGAAAGATCAAAGTTCATAATCATAAATATATATATATATGCGAGGATGCTCTCGTTTACTCATCTCATTTAACGTAATCCAGCAAGATGAAACGTTTCGGATTATTATTTATACTTGTTATCTTGATTCACTTCAGTACACAAATTCCAAAATATGGTATGTAGTCATTATATATTCACAAAATACACGTTATGTATTTTATATTTATCTTCATTATTTAAAATAATATGGTTTTGAATGAAAGATTATTTTGAAAAAATTATGTAATTGTATGTAATTTCAATGTAAAATCGTATATTATATCTGTACGTATAATGCAATTAATTATATTAAATATCATTGTTAAATATCATTAAATTTTTATCTTTTTCTTAAAAAAATATACTTAATATACTATTAATTAAATTACTTATAATTTATTAAATTTAAATTGTCAACAAACTCTTCTTTATAAAATAGAATATTATATAACGTAAATATTTCTTTAAAGGAATATTGCAATACTTTTGTTGACTCCTGTTCCGTAATATTCTAAATTACATGGAATACTAATTTAACATAATTATATTTTTTATATTTGTAGAAAATTGTCCAAATCATATTATGATCTCGGATCAGTGCGAATGCTGTAAAGTATCATGTTTCTCAGAAGGAACAGAATTAAGACTTACGGCGTAAGTTACGCAAAGTTTGTTACTTTAAATTAGAAATTAATTTTCTTTAAATTTTAGATGCGCCTTGTTTCAATGTGCTCCTGGAACACAGACAGGATATGACAATGGAGACAACACAAAGGAGTATCCAGATTGTTGCGAACATCCCATTTGTAAAGAACAATAAAACTTCATATCACGCAGACTATTGTATACATAAAAAATTATGTATGTATATATACGTTTTTGCATAAACGTATAATAATAACTTCTTTAAAAATTAACTTCCTAAAAATTTTTTATTTTCTTAATTTTTTATTAATTTATATTTATATAATAGTCATAAGTTTAAAAATAAAAATTATAGTATAATAATATAATATAATAATTGACTCGTAATTAATCATAAAATCCATTTTTTAATAAAAAGTCTAAAAAGATTTTATTAAAGTGAAAATACTAAATTAAAACAAATAATTATTTAATTTATCTTACATAACACTTGTTGATATGTGATCTATATTGTTTAAATATTGCTCTATTGTTTATAGAATAATTAAATTAAAAATATTACAATAATAAGCTACATGCAATTTAAGTAAATGCATAAATTGGTACATTATGTATACAACATATTTAATTACTGTAAACAGTAAGAAATCAAAGTGAAAAATTTATGTAAAAATATTATGCTCTCTTTACACATCGCAGATTTGTCAAAATGCAAAACTTTATGAAGAATGGTTCTCCGGAGTATAATGGCCGGCGAAATCTTGATTAAGCATGAAGCGGAGTATATTTCACGTAGTATAGAGGCAACCAACCGAGAGGAGCCATCGCTGTACATTTGCATGTCTCTGCAGAGAAGCCACGGCTAAATATGCACCGCTCGTTACTTAACCAACCACCAAGCAGCGTTGGTGAAGCTCTGCCTTTGCAGCTATAGATCCACCGCGAAATTCTACTATGCTTACACGCGCTACGTGAGATTTCGTGTTGAAGCGACTTAATTTGGAGCAGTTTGATTAATTACAGCTTGACATTTATCGCGCATAAAATAATACAATATTCTTAACAGATTTTATTTCATTCTCTGTTTTATTGAATCACAAACAATGATCTTTACAAAGATTCGTCAAATTTAAAGCTCCCTGAAATTAACGTGAAAATTGTTAATGCGAAACCGATATTTTATCACAACCTCATAATCTTGATGTTGATGTTACATTACGTAACTAAAGTTCTATCTAAAAAATCTCTATGTGCTTTTTCCGGTTAAATCTACAATGCAAATCGAATGGCAGATAAAAATGCTCGCGAGCCGAGCTTGAAGAGACGACATATGCTGTATAGGTACATTTTTTTACCCCAGAGATCTCCAACTAAAATACATGAAATATAAGAGGAACGGCAAATTTCCATATAAATCTCAGCATTGTTCTTTTACACCGAAAGAACTGACAGACTGTGGAATAAGCGTTAGCAATGATATATCGCCCTAAAACAGATTAAACTAGTTGGTCTGATATCAGGTTATGATGCTATCTGAAAGATCATGCGACGTGAGATTTTTCTTCATTAAAATAGCAACACTCGTATGCTAAACAAACGCTTAAACAAAATTTATTCTGCTAGTAGAAGAAAGCAATTTTTGTTAACATTTCAAAATATTTCTTTGTAAAATTTTAAAAAATTTACTGTTTATAGAAATATTATTATATATATTACTTTATAAAGATATAATTATATGTTTTTTATAATATAATTACTATAAAAAATGTTTAAACTATAACATTACTATAAAAAAATTACTATAAAAATGTTAACTAATTAATAAATATATAATTATTTAAATTTAAATTAAAAATGTTATAATATATTTTTTACATAGCACATTTTAAAAAATTTTAAAAACAATTTTTGTTAACTTTTAAACTTTTTTATTTCATTCACTATTTAGACATATCTATTTCGCATAATTTTTACATTTCAATTATAAAATATTTTAAATTTGTTTATAAAATGTTTCTAAAATTCTGAAATATTTGGTGTAACAGTTAAAATGTTTGTATTACTTATATTTATAGTAAAAATAATTTATCATTCTATCACAGGAAATCAATTAAGGTTTTACATAAAAGATTAGTCATCTTAATCGATCAAACATTGAATGAGATTACTGATGTAATTAAATTATGTTTATGATCTGTAATAAACGTGCAGTGCAGGCCAGACAGCTTCAACTTTATTGGTTGACTGATTATGGAATAATTGGGTTGGCAGACGATAGCAATTCTGGTCGATGCCAACGCGACGGCATCATATATCCCGGTGAGGCTCATGAATGCACGGAATTAACGTAGAAAAATGAAAATGCCAAAACTTTTGCGAAACCATACTGAACATACTGAATTTATCGCGCCTGCTAAATAAATCACTTCTTACCGGTGCGCCGTGTCGATGACCTAAACACTGACAATGCATGAATACGAATAATAATTTCTATGAAAGCACTCTCAAGGGGAAAGAGCAGGCTGGGGAGAGATGTAAATTGCGCGGATGGAAAGTATCTTGCGCGCAAGTTCCGCAAATATGCCGCGCTAGGTGGATCTAATTGCGAGCCGCATTTCATCCCCAGCTAGAAAAATCTCCAGAGACACGCGACAAAGGTACTCGCGATATACGCAACTATTCACCGCGGCATTTCGTAGCCGAGACGGCTTGAGAAATGATGTAAGAGATTATCAACCCTGAATTAATGGCCACGAAGGACACACTAGTACACAAGGAAATCTCCTGTTTATGAAAAAGCGAATCATTAATTTACAGCGCGCTGGAAACTGAGCAACTGTGAGTATACATAGGAAAAAGGAACAACACATTGAATCAAATAGGAATCGCGGATTGTTCTCTTCGTTGCATGAAACTTAATTCAAGATAACCTGTCTAAGCAATGTTGCTTATAAAAAGCAGAACAATTTGCGATTTGGGGTACTTGAATGTATAATTTAAACAGAACATTATATGATGGTAGAGCATCATATAATGATATGTAAAATATACGTTTAATAATTATAATGGAATAATAATACATTGCGTTTTTTTAGATTATGGAGATTAGAATATATAGAGCATAAACGAAATGTTACTTTAATCTTGTCTAGTTTAATCAAATTCTCTGCTTTTTATATCAATCCAATCATCATCAGTTTGCGCTTTCGAACTTCTATTGACAACTGTACGGCTGACCGCTCTGAGTTAAGCAGAACGGAATTGTACAAACCTGGGTCAGCGATTCTGGATGTTCCAGATTGCTTAAACTCTTGAGAAAACAAACCGTGGACTCCATTTCCATTCTTTATATTTCCAACCCGAAAGATAAAAAGTTTTCAATCATTTTGATTACACATCGATTTTTTCTTACAATTAATTAATATATTATTTGTATATAATATTTATTGTTTAATTACATTCTTTTCTTTTTAACCTATATTGGAATTTTTTGGGAAAGACAGATTTTTGGTTTATATAAAAGATACGAATCAGCTTCATTCTCTGGAGATTCTTATATCTATATTCCATTTCATTTTTCTACATGAATTTAACATCGTGTTTCTTTCTCTCTATCTTTCTTTTTCTTTCTTCTTCTCTCTTTCTTTCTCTATCTCTTTATTGAATTATGCCCCGAATTTAGATTTATGTTGATATACCTTCGTTATAACATTTTGTTGTGTCTCTGGTGGTTCTGATTTCCTTGGGGATGTGAATTTAGGAATTTCTCAAAAATAATATTATGCCCTCTCAATTCACATATCACAGTTTAAATCCATTTAACAAACATTGTTGCGGTCAAGTGATTTAATAATATCTCATGTGTACAAATACTGGCGGATGGATTTATTGGAATATTAAAATGTGATTCAGTGGAGAATACAAGCACAGCTAAAAGTACAAAAGACATTTGCCAGTAAACGTAAAGTCACTCGATTCGAATATCGACTGATATGTTTCGGGGGATCAAGAGTAACACTCTTTTATATTTACTCAAGTCTAGCTACGAATTTTATGTTTAATAATCAAACAATCTGTCAGTTTCATACGGCATGCTCGTGTTTCGAGGCCTACGCGTAGGCAACGCTATAGTAAATATCCCGATAGTCTATCGCCCCGCGCTATTCAATATTGACACAATGTAGTAAAACAATGGAAATATGTTGCGCGGCCACGGTGTCGAGGAGAAGCGTAAATATCGAGTAAATTAGCATTAATCTGTTGGCGCTCACATCGGCGCTATTCAACGGCGGGCTGTTAACGGTTTGAAAATCACGGCGGCCGAGTGTCGCGTGTAGTCGCATGTAGTCGCGTGTTTGTCGTTCGCTCGAAAGCCCTCTAACAGGCACGCGAGTCATTTTTGAAGCCAGCCTGTGAACCTGAAACAGATCTAAACCGACCGGATCGTACGCCCGCCACTTTTACAAGCGCGCATGGGAGAAACGGGATGGTATCTCTCTGCCTGACGAACTGGTAACGCAAATATTTCGACATATGCACGAATGAGAATTTGATGAGAGAAACGTGAAAACATGATCAAACTTGTATTTATCTCACGTTACTGATTCAACTATACTTATGAGGCGTTCAACGATTAAAATCTTATAGTAATCTTCTACCAAATACATTATAAATATTTTTGTTAATGTTTTTTCAAAATGTCGAATAATATTTTTTAGTATAATTGTTAGTAGTATTTTTTTAATATACAAATAATTTCATATTGACAATTATATATATGTGTAATTGAAAATTCATACAAATCTTTGAATTAAACAAATACCACATTAATAAAATATTATATATTTAATCAAACGTTTTAATTTTTTAATCAAAAATGATAAAGCTATCTGCAGAACTAATAAAACTGTTGGATTATAAAAAGTTGATAATTAAATAATTTTTCTCTCTTTCCAAAGGGTCAATAATACAATAAATTACAAAATATTAGCCATTACTCTAAATAAACAAATAAAAGGTTTGTAAAAACATTTAGAAAATATATCAAATTAACAAAATATATAAATATTTTTGTTGCGTATAATTTTTTAAAGTTCAAACCGAATAAATCGAAAGGGTAGAATATGAAATTTATTGGAGACAAAACTTAATAAATAAATTAAATATAAATAAATATATATATATATATATATATATAAAATAAATTAAATTTCAACAATTTCATGACTCAGATAACAAATAATCTAATCTTATCTTTCTTCAAGAACCTCATAATTCACCGAAACGTCGTGATTCGATGGCGGATACAATCATAAAGCGCCCGAAAATTCGAATTCTGGCGACGAAACCTGTGGGCTGAAACATGATTGACATCTTACCAAAGTTGGAAAGGTAGATCGAATATAGACGGGCGCAACGCGAATGACATAAACTGTCAAACGTGACGGCAAGGGAGAACAGATTGGCCTCAGCGCGCGGTACGTGATCAGCGTGGGTAGCGTCTCCTGATTTCTCCGTGGCCGCAGAACGCGAAAGAGACATTCTGGAAAGGAGAATAACGTTTAATGCGTCGGGAGGGCGGGGATAGAACGCCGAGAGAAAGATGGAAAGATCGCGAGAGAGATCGGACGTGACACCATTTCCATTCTCCGAAATTTATGGGCCAAGTTTTGCTCGCACGTGGCCTCGCTAATTACGCGAGGAACGCAGCAGGCAGGTTCGGAAATAACGATCGTGCGACGACCGCTAGCTGAAATAGGAAGATGTGGAAAAGATGCGATAAACGCGTTTCAATCTACGTTCGAACAGAATCGTTTATTAACAAAGTTCGAATACGAATGAATTTTGTATCGTGACTTAACGAGCAAATAATTGACGCGGATTTATTTTAATATGCAGCAAAATGAAAAAGATTTATATTATTCTAATCAGCAAATAAAGAGAGTAATAATTTCTACATTTGGAAGAACATATCTTCTTCTTTTTATTTCTCTTTTTTTTTCTATTTTATGATATAACGTCTCATGTTAATAATTTTGACTGAAGAAATAAATATTTATAAAAAATATATTTTTGTAATTAGATCTTTGTCTTATTTCATATTTTACTTTATAATCGAAAGAGTATCTAAAAACAAAGTAATTAGAAACAACTAGAAACTTAAGAAAAATTTGTAAAAAATTTATGATTTTATACAAATGTTAAAACTTTTTTTTATAAGCACTAATATAACGGAAATAAATACTATTGTCTTTGCTCATTCAACTGCTATACGTTTATACAAAAAGCGACAGAAATTCTATACCTATTAGTGTTACATACATTTTGTTCATTTCACATTTTTGTTCATATATTTCAGGTTGAATCGCGCGTTGCACCGATTTCTAGTAACCTCGGTCGAGCGTAAGAGTTTTTGTTTACAGAAATTTTACCTGAGTTTCTGCTAATTATCATCTTGTTAATTACACGAAGTCGAGAAGTGGATTCATTACATGGGAGAAAAAAATAAGTACACAGTACATATTTCTGTGCAAAATAGAAGTAGAATTATTTTGCTACTTCGTGTTAGAACTCCACTTATTGACTTATTGAAGTGCGCAGCAGAAATACAGTGCAGGAACATTCAATTAAAATCTTATGCCAAAGCGCCGGAGTTTCGGATTTTATGTACGTCCCGTAATACAGTTTCTCGAATCTTGAATATCACAAGAATAACCGTTCTCTCGTGCACAGTATCGCTCAACACCTGCGAGCTATGTAAAATTCGTAACTATAAGTTAACCGTACGTAATTTTATTAAAAAATTTCTTGAACTTTGCAGTTAATGGATTGACAGCACTCATCAGTGTCATGAGTAATTAATTGTTAATTAAAACTGTTTCCTCGATCTTACATCAATTTTGTGTCATACTCTACAAAATGTACGTCTTTCGAGCAATAATAATAAGAAATATAAGTTTTGCTTTTATAAGTAAATTATTTAATTACATTATGTTCCTATTTATAAAACTTTCTTTCCTTTGTGTAATATATATTAATAAACAAATGTTCTTTTATTACTATTTACATGTCTATTTGCAAGATGATAATTTAATACTGAAACTGGACAAATTCAATGTTTAATATTTTTTAATTACTACAATTAAAAAGAAAAAATTATGTATAAAATTATGTATAAAAAATTACATAACAAAAAATTATATGCATATTGATGACATACGTGTTTTTATAGAAATCAGGTTCTATTATGATTATTGTAAAAATTCTTATAACTAATTTTTTTACATCATTCTTAATTTCAGATCAGTATCTATCTTTTTTTAAATTCATACATATATTTTTTATTAAGATTGTTCAAAGTGTCAAGTTGTACAAACGTGAATCTGCATACATGTTTTCTAGCGACATAAAACCGAAATTTCACGTGCTACATCGTGTTACTCTAACGCTCGTCGTTCAAAGCAATCACCATTATAACTGCCGGCGGGAATTGCAGAACTTTATCATACGGTCTAAACAATGCCAGGTTTTGCCATGATGCCAACACATATGATGTCACGTCCAAAGCTAGTTTATCAATGGCAACTAATGCAATGGATAGTCATTCTAACGTATCCCCCGTTATCAGCGACGTTGAGCTATACCGCCGTCATCCTCGACTGTACCAGTTTCGTGCAAAATAAACGGAAGAATACATATTCTAGAGTCGCAAAATATGAAATTTCTCTTGTTTGTGAAAATTGTTGACGTATTGACGCATCAAATATTGACGCATTCAATATTGACAAAGTACTATAACTTTTAGGAATATTATAAAACACATTATTAAATTATGAATAAATTATATGTTGATTTAAAGTAACCTATAATATAGTTTTGATGAAAATAAAAGGATGAAACATAAAATATATTATTTCCTTCTTTGATATTTATATCAATAAGAAATGTGCATAATAATTTGAATATCCTTGTAACATCTTTTATTGATTAAAAAAAGAAGGATAAGGATAAAAAAAAATTAACACAGAAATATCTATGCATTGCTTAATATTCAAAGCTTAATCTATTTCGATCAATCATCCGTATTTTTATCTGTCATCAACATTTATAAATTAATTGTCAACGGTGGACAGTTTTAACGTGATGTCCACGTCCAGCAAAGCTGCTTTCCGCGCATAAAATCGAATTTCAGAAGATTCGTGGAGAAGTCGCGGATGCGAATGGCCCTTATCTATCGATCAATCTGATTGACAATCGTTTTGCCCGAAGGGTACATGAACATTTTCGATTATCGCGACTCAATACCAACCGAATTCTCCATCGGTCTGATTGACGCATCTGCGTGTCAGTGGAGCGTAAACGCGGTGCCCCGACGCTTACCATCTCGTAATGGAATCTCGCGGAGCGCTCGGGGAAATTCGTGGATACCTCCTAGATCGGTGCTTCCTTTGAGATATCGTTTAGCGAGCTGATATTGAAGCGGGTAAACCGCGTTTTCGCGACAAAAAAGAGGAGCGTTTGTCAGTTGCGTGCGGAGATTACTGCCGTTTTTTGTTTATTCGCATGCACGTTACGGGAGTAACGTATTCCCAGAACGTGTATGAGCAAAACGAGCGGGAAGAAACGAGGTAGAGAGGATGAGCTATGAAAAAGACAGAAACGAGAAGAGCGGGAGGAATAAGAAGGGTGGCAATATGGAAAAACGTGCTCGTCGTCGAGGGACGTATCTCTTTCACGTCTCAATTTGTATAAGTATCCCGGCAGTTATTTCAGAGTTCTGTGGTACCTCGAACGCGTGCCACCGCACACGTGTGAACGGTCTGATGGCAACTATGGTGGCACGATACAATGGTATAACGTTTCGTTGTTGGCGGCGGAACGTATCTGACGTATGAAATGTACCTACCCCTGGCGCGCATATTCTCGCCTCGACACCACGGCCGTGCGCTAATAAGTTTCTGTGGGAATACCGCGGGAAAGCGACGGATACTTTATTCCGTTTCACGTCGACCGCACGGGTTACAGCCGAGGCTGTAAGGGTGACGGAGAGATAATTCCCCGAGAGGTCGTGCAACGCGACCGAGCGAGAGCACGGACCCCGATTGTCCTCCGGGCAACGCAGCCGGGCATGTCAAGCTGGTGAATATTTGATGTATTCACGTTTGCCCGTCTATAGGCGTACAAAAAGCGAAAATTGCACGTGTATTCAATAAAGATACGAAACGCTCCGCGCCCTTTCGCCCAAGAGTCGCACAACTCTCTCGCGTTGCGCATTTAAAAGTGAGGAAATGAAAACACGTTGGAAAAGTACAAAGATTATCAGAATAATTAATTCATTTATATGCATAATGCATTGCTGTTTTTACTTGTTCACATATGGAAGTTGTTACACAAGTAATTAAGAAGATGAGAGCGAAATAAGAGCTGTATCGTGTACCAAACATTACGCAAAGCACTGTAAAAGCTTATTAAATCTAAACTCTTAGATTTTTTTTTTATCGATATAGCGAACATTTCACATTTTATATTTTTATTTGTATATAAGTATAAAGTATAAACGAAACAAATCGGTGCCTAATGGAGTGACGCAAGAAGGATTCTTTTCGATACGATACATATGGCCGAAGAACTCATGGAGTTGCGTTGGAAAAACACGATTGAAACTTTCGTTCGTGCGGTCAAAATTCTCCAAACTCGTGTAATACTGCCGCGAGTTTGCCGGATCATTGCCGAGTTTATAGCGAGGGATATTCTTGGTTTTTCAAGCGGACGAACGGGGCTATCCAGACACGGGACCATCCTCACTCACTACGCTAACAGCTTGCAGTCTGAATAGGAAACTTTTATCGTAGGAAATCTCACGATCGACTTTTTGGCAAGCACCTATTTTTTTTGGAGCGACATGACGATGGTGGGTGGATGAAATTGACGCCCTTCATAAAGTTTTTATGGACTATCTGAGGGAAGTTGCTTCCTCGCATGCTGTTTATGTGTATGTGACTTTTTACGAAAATTGTTTAAGAGATCCTCGCTTTTTTAAAATGTAAACATTGTAATTTTTTAATTTTTTCTCATTTATCGATTGGATGACACTTTAAGATTATTTTTTTACAAAATATTATATAATTATTAATCAAATGCTTTGAAACGGTATATAAAGAGAAAGAAATATCAATTTTATAAATTTATTATTAAAACACAGCACTCTTTTTATTGATTTTATGTTATAAACATAGAAAATGTAACAATAAACATTATTTTTTTACAGTATATGTAAAAAATTATCATTATATTAAATAAAGTTTAAAAAATTATTATTTTTATTCTTTCGCTCTCTTTCTTATATAATATAACATATAATAAAGCTAAAAAATTTAAAACCCATTGTCTGAATATCAAATTACACTTTCCAATCAGACTTACTTTGTCGATCAACCTAATTACATTTACTAGATAATCCATAAAAAGGATCCTATATACATAAGTTCTTATTTCGTCTATCTGAATTTCTGAATCAAACATTTATTTCTTACTGGAATAAATCGAGAGTTCGCGAAAAGCTTTTCAATCGAATATTTTATAACCAATATAA